>VMDO01003336.1:0-77386 GCA_007922755.1 Pedetes capensis | reverse complement strand
AGAAAAAGTTTCGATCTTAAACATAATTGGGACGCAAGGGTAGATAGAAAAATATTACCACAAAAAGACAAGCAAATGGAAGAGAGGTTTGGAGGAGAGGTTTGGAGGGGAGGGGCGGGGCGGGGGGGGGAAGTGCACAAGAGGGTAAGGGGGAACTTATCTGTGTAATGTACAACAACATGCATATATGGAAATGTCACAATGAAATGCATGTCAGAATGAATCACATTAAATTGTACATTAAAAATTTCCAATAAAAACAAATTTTAAAAAAATAAAGACTTGTAGTTATGAACAACAAGAGCAGGGCCATGAGGATGGGAGGGGATGTTGGAGGCTGGGTAGAGAACGAGTTAACTGGAGGAAGGAAGGTCATGGGGCTGCCAGCCAGAGTGGGGAAGCCCCTCACGTGGGCACAGAATTCATCAAGGAGTGGTGCTGCTGAGTCCATGACGAGCAGACATCCTCGCGGGCGCAGTGGCTGGCTGTCCACCCGATGGCAGGAGAGGTTGCGGGGAGTCCTGCCTCACGGGGAAATCGCCTCTTGTTATTGTTATTTTCAATCACTTGACTTTAACGAGGCTGAGCCTTCCCCCTGTGACTCAAGTGGACTTTTTTAGTCCTGCTGTGAAGTGTCATTTTGGTTCCTTTGTTCCTCACTCAGGGCCTTCATCTAAGTGCTCTTTAAAGCCCGTTAACCCCCTGGCTGTTACAAATGATGCCTTGTTTTCCAGTCATTTGCTTCTTAAATGTCTTTAGGCATTTTTTGGTTTTTGTTTTTTTTTAAAATACACAGATGTTTTCATTTTTTACATACTCAAGTCTAGTAGTATTTTATTTGATGGATTCAGCTTCAAGAGTCATTCACAAAAATCTGTTTCCTAACGTCAGGGCAAATGACTCTCACCAGTATTTCTCTTGACTTTATAGTTTAATCATTAATATTATGTTCAAATCTACACAAATGTATTTATAGGGTATAAGATGATGCTTGACATTTCTCCAGCTATTTGCTTCCAGCACCATCTGAAGTTATTTTTGTTTTACATTCTAATCATCTCTAGTGTGATGGATAGGATGGATGTGACCATTGGTATCTTGAAGTGTAGCACTTGTGATGACCAGGATAAATTGGCCTGTAGTCAAGGCAACAAAATAGGCTTACCGTAGCTGGGCCTATAATAGTAATGGGCCAAGTGACATTCACCACTACACAGGAGGCAACCAATTGACAAAGGGGAAGGACTCCTCAGAGGGATTCTCCCTGAAGATGTAGTTGCCAATGGGTCACTCATGCTCCTATGTTGTTGTTGTTGTTAGGTGCCATCGAGTCAGTTTCCGACTCATAGCGACCCTTATAGGGTTTTCAATGGCTGACTGTTTCGGGACTGCCTTGGGAGTGGATTGCCAGGTCCTTCTCCCATTTTTGCGGTGCTGGGAATTGAACTCAGGACCTCAGAGACTGCAGCGCAGCGCTCTACCAACTGAGCTAAATCCCAGCCCCCGTGCTCCTATAGGCATACCTAATGAACATGGTTCACCAAATTCAACCTAGCAAGAGCCTTTCTTTGGTCTGTCTGTGCGCCCTCCATCTGTGGTGAATGGACAGTCCTTCTAAGTGTCCCCAGGGAAAGAGCCCAGGCAACATCATCACACATGAACTTTATGTGCATAACGTATTTGTGTGTTTCTGTTCCACCTGTCTGTGGCCTTGTATTGGCCCTACTGTGCCTATTGTGGCTTTGTTAAGGCTTTGATGCCTGGTGAGGTGTGTTCTCATCGTTTCCATTCCTCCAGCTTACATAGTTTATGGTTGTATCTGTACACAAGCTCTAAGTAAGCACAGAAACACAATAATTTGTTTGCAAGGACATAACCTCCATAGATCACTGCCTCTCAATGAACACCACCTTTCTGCAGGGAATCAGGAAATCCAGGTTAGGTCTAAGAATTCGAATTCTCAAACATAACAAGTGGAATCCAAGATTCTCATAGAACTGTTGTTTTTTCACCCTGCCGCGGTGGTAAAGTTGTAAATGAGAATTTGACAAGGACAAGTGTCGGGAGGGCAAAGTGGAAACTGCAGAGTCTCGGGAAGTTTGTCCTTCAGGGAGTGGAGAGTGAATTGAACAACAAACGTGAGTGAAAAGCACAATTTCACTGGGAGAAAACGAATGCCTTCCTATAGGACTAACCCCATCTGTCAGTCAGCCTGTGCTGTGGGGGGATCTAAGAGGCAATGACGCTGAAAATCATGGCCCCTGTATTTCTAAAGGTATCATAGCCACCCATGGGGAGCCTGTTCCTACTCAGCTTCCAGATAAGACACTCTAGGGAGAAGGACATGGCAGATCGATCTGGAAGCAATTGTTGTTCCTGCTGTGGACTGCCACTGAGTAGGGTCAGATCCGTAGCCACCCTTGGTGCAAGAGAAGGATATCGTACGAAACCCTGTGCCATGCCCGGCAACTCTGAATGGCTCAATGAGATTCATGGGTTTACGAGGGCCGATTTTGAGTGGAGTAACCTTCAGAGGCCTCTCCCTCCCTCCGTACCCAGGACTTCCAGGTGGGCTCACATGCAAGGGCATACCAGGCATGTCATTCCTTCAACTCCCACATCTGAAGGGGATGGATGTCAAAGTGGTCAGCTGGTAGCGGTATCCATGAACACAGCTTCTGATATGAATATATACTGAACTTTCTGTACTGGTATATTTCAATAATCAATCACTTCCCATGGAAAATGCTTATATTTTCTTATACGTGCATCACATTGCATTTTCCATCTTTGTGTGCAAATATTATGACTCCAATTGTCCATTAAAGGAACTCCCAGAATGAAATGCAAGGGAAAGGACCCACACTAAGAGATATGTGCAATTTACTCTCACAATGCCATCCCAGACTACTAGTATACATTGCCCTCTTAGTAAGAGAGAAAATTTAGAATAGAATCGATCTTTCATTCATACTCTTATTTTGTTATACAAGTTGTTACCTACATAGATCACACATGCACCCCAAACGCACACACACCAACATACACACAGCCTCAACTCCAAGGACCTATAAGGTGAGCAGATCAGCACGCACTGCCCTCTGCCATGATGCTGTGCCTCATCCACACCCAGGAGTAACAGGCCATGTGATCCTGGCCTGATAATCAAAGCACTTGGAAACCCAAATAAATAATGTCTGTCTGCCATGGTATGCCTCAGGTCATTTACAAACGAACAACAATCTGAGTCCTACCTTTATTGAAGAGGTCAAGTCATGTTCCACGTTCGTGGCCTGTTTCCTGCAACACCTCTTGCCCTTGCTTAGGGCTGCAAAATGAAACACAGCCTTAGGTCCCGAAGGAAGTGGATTCGAACTAGTGGTCTAAGGATTTCAATGGCTAGGCTGAAATTTGCATCAAAGATTTCCCCGATGGCTTTCCCTTCACCATGCAATGGTAGCACAGCCAAAGGAGAAAGTCAGAAGTGGACTCTGGCCATTAGGGAAACGATAACATGCTAAGCTCTAAGAAATGAGGTCTTGAAGGACTGGAGAGACCCACGAAGTGCATCCTACCCGGCAAGCCCACTTTCAGTGGTGAGGGATAAACCCTAACTGTAATGATTGCTGTGTGTGTGTTGGGGGGAATGGTTTGATTTTGTAATACAGCCCTGTGGAACACCTGAATCATGAAGGCAATGCAGTCCTTCAAATGTCATGTGACACTTCCGAGTGGGTTTTTAGATGGAGAATCATATGGGTAAGGGAAGCCTTCTTGTATTGGGTCAGAACACTTTGGGAAAATGGTAGAAATCTTCCTACGATATCGAATGATCTCAGTGCCTTTGGGTTCAACTGATCACCTTACACTTGCCTCTTAAACTCCACCCATGGTAAAAAAGTTTGGGATTGGACATGGGACGAGAGGTGAATACATAGCCTGAAATGATGAAAGGTATGTTCCTGTTCAGGGACTGGGAGGGTAAATAGAGCATCCTACAAAGACAGTGTACCTCCTGCAGGAGAAATGCCCGCCATGCCAACAGGACTTGAGTAACAGGCTGAAGGATTGAGAAGCCATGCCACTTTTTTGAACACAGTCTTGAGAGAGGCAAGTATCTGGGGCATTCCCTGGCGCTCCCTTGTGGCAGGATTTATGGCAAAAAATGCAATGCAGCCTGGATTCCCAAACAATTTGAATTCAAATTCTTAGACCTAACAATTTGAATTATTAGGTCTACTATTGCAGCCCATAGCTCTAAACACAATCTATCTGAGTTGTAAAATAAATGTAAGCCAAGAATTATAGAAGACCTAAATTGTTGTCGATATTGTTAGGTGCCTTTGAGTTGGGTCTGACTCATAGCAACCCTATGTACAACAAAACAAAATACTCCCTGACTCTGTGCCAGACACAGAATCTTTTTTATGTTTAAGGTCATTGTTGCAGGCACTGTCAATCCATCTAGTTAAAGGTCTTTTTTGTTGTTGTTGACCCATCACTGTCCCTAAAATAATGTGCTTCTACAGGTATTGGTCCCTCCCAACATGTCTAAAATATATAAGATGCAGTCTAGCCATCGTTGCTTCCAAGGAGCACTCTGGCTGCACTTCTTCTAGGACAGATCTGTTGGTTCTTTTGGCAGTCCATGGTATATTCAATATTCATCTCCAGCACCATAATTCAAAAGCATTGATGCTTCTCCTGTCTCCTTTATTCAAGGTCCATATTTCACCAGCATATGATGCAACTGAAAATAACATGGCATGAATCAGGCACACCTTTGTCTTCAATGTGACATCTTTTCAACACTTCAAAGAGGTCTTTTGCAATAGCTTTTCCCATTGGAATGCATCTTTGATTTTTTTTGACTGCTTATTTCATGGGTATTGATTGTAGAACCAAGTAAAGCAAAATCTTGGACAACCTCAATCTTTTCTCCATTCATCATGAAGTTGCACAGTGACCCACTTGTAAGGGTTTTTGGTTTTTTGATGTTGAGGTACAATCCAGACTGAAGGCTGTGCTCTTTGACCTTCATCAATAAATGTTTCAAATCCTCTTTAATTTCAGCAAGCAGTGTTGTCATCTGCATAACACAGCTTGTTAATGAGTCTTCCTCCAATCTTGATGGATAAAGTCCATGATGATTAAGTCCAGCTTCTCAGATTATTTGCTTAGCATACAGATTGAAGAGCTACCGTGAAAGGATACAGACCTGACGCACACCTTTCTTGACTTTAAACCAGGCGGATAGGTTTAGGGTATTTCCTTGTTCTATTCAAGCAACTGCCTTCTGGTCCAAGTACAGATTCCTCATGAGTACAATTAAGTGCTCTGGCATTCCAATTCTTCACAGTGTTATTCATAATTTGTTATGATCCACACAGTCAAATGCCTTTGCATAATCAATAAAACATAGATAGACATTTTTCTGGTATTCTCTGCTTTTGGCTAATGTTCATCTGATATCAGCAGTGTTGTCCCTGGTTCCACACACTCTCCTGAATCCTGCTTGATTTTCCGGGAGTTCCTTATCTATCTACTGCTGCACTTGGTTTTGAATGATCTTTACTAAAATTTTGCTTGCATGTGATATTAATGATATCATTCAATAATTTCCACATTCAGTTCAGTCCTCTTTCTTGGGAATAGGTATAAATATGGATGTCTTCAAATCAGTTGGCCAGGTAGGTGCTTTCCAAATCTCTTGGCATAAACAAGCACTTCCAGTGCTGCATCTGTCTGTTGAAACATCTCTATCGGTATTCCATCAATTCCTGCAGCCTTGTGTTTTGCTAGTTCCTTCAAGGCAGCTTGCAAGAACTACTGGTTCTTGATGATATGTAACCTCTTGAAATGGTTGGTCATCCACCAATTATTTTTAGTATGACTGTGTATTCCTTCCATCTTCTTTTGATGTTTCCTGTATCGTTTAATATTTTCCCTGTAGAATCCTTCACAATTGCCACTCAAGGCTTCAATTTTTTTCTTTAATTCCTTAAGCTTGAGAAAAACAGAGCATGATCTTCCCTTTTGGTTTTCCACCTCCAGCCCTTTGCACATGTACATTATGTGATTTTTGCCTTCTCAAGCTGCCCTTTGAAATCTGTTTAGTTCTTTAATTTTTTATCTTCCTTTCACTTCAGCTGCTCCATGTTCAAGGGCAAGTTTCAGAGTCTCTTTTGACATGGAATTTGGTCCTTTTTTCCTGTCTTTTTAATAACCGTTTGCTTTCCTTATGAATGATGTCTCTGATATCATGCCACAACTCATCTGGTCTTCAATCATTAATGTCTAATACATCAAACCTGTTCATGAGGTGGTCTCTGAACTCACATGGGATATACTCAAGGTCATACCTTGCCTCTTGTACACTTGTTCTAATTTTCTTCAGTTTTAGTTTGAACCTGCATATGAGCAGTTGATGGTCTGAGCCACAATCAGCACCTAGTCTTGATCTTACTCTGATGTTGACATTTTTCCATCGTCTCTTTCCACAAATGTAGCCAGTTTGGTTCTCGTATGTTCCATCTGGCAAATTCCATGTGTATAGTTGACATTTATGTTGGTGAAAAAAATGTATTTGCAACAAAAAGGTCACTGGTCTGACAAAATTCTATCATGCGATCTCCAGCATCTTTTCTGTCACCAACGCCATATTTTCCAACTACTGAGCCTTTTTCATTCCCACCTTTTGGATTCCAGTCACCAGTAATTATCAGTACATCCTGATTGCATGTTTGATCTATTTCAGATTGCAGAAGCTGGTAGAAATCTTCCCTACCTTCATTTGTGGGCTTAGTGGTGGGTGCGTAAATTTGAATAATAGTCATATGACTGGCCCTCCTTATAAGCATATGGACATTATTCTGTCACTGACAGCATTGCACTTCAGGAAAGATCTTGAGATATCTTTTTTGATGATGATTGCAACCCCACTTCTCCTTAATCTGTCATTCCTGGCATAATGGACCATATGATTGTGATTCAAAAAGGCCCATGCTGGTCTATTTTAGCTCAGTGATGCCTAGAATGTCAATGTTTATGCACTCCATTTCCCCTTTGATGATTTCTAATTTTCATAGATTCATACCACACAGATTCCACGTTCCAATTATTAATGGAAGTTTACAGCTGCTCCTCCTCATTTTGAGTCATGCCACATCGGCAAATAGAGGTCCCTGGGGATTTATTCCATTCTGATCATTAAGGTAGACTCTACTTTGAGGAGGCAACTCTTCCCCAGTGGTCTTTTGAGTGCCTTCCAACCCATGGGGTTCATTTTCTGGCACTATATCTGACAGTGTTTCTCTGGTATTCATCGGGTTTTCAATGGCTAATTGTTTCCTAAATGGGCTGCCAGGTCCTGCTCCCTAGTCTGTCTTAGTCTGGAAGCTCAGCTGAAGCCTGTCCACCATGGGTGACCCTGCTGCTATCTGTAATACAGGTAACATAGATTTCAGCATCACAGCAACACACAAGCCCCCACAGTACAGAAAACTGACAGACACATGAGGGAAGCCAAGAATTAGAGAAGACCTAAATAGGGGAGACTTTTTTTTATAAGAGATCATTTGCCTAAAAATAAGCAAATGATCCCCAGACTCTCCTCTCTGGTCCTATTGGCTGGTTTCTATGCTTACAAATATAAAAGCAATCATTTGCTACTGTTTGGTACTTCAAATGCAGCATCACATTCAGTGATCTGGCTGTGTGCTTTCTGTGACCCTGGTCTCCCCAGGACCTCCTTCCTCCTCTTTCCCTGATACTCCTTACTGGCACTTCCTCACTTTCCAGACTCCAAACACCGAGTGGGAGTGGCTGGGACCAACCCTTCCACCTCATCTCTGACTACTCACTCCGCTGGAGACCTCATCAGCACTGTGGCTTTCAGCTCCATTTGTGCCCCCAGTTTACAGCTAAATACACTGAGGTGGGAAAAATGTGTATGTAAGAGATATAACGTTATCTATGTATTAGTTTGGGCTGGGATTTAGCTCAGTTGGTAGAGCGCTGCACTGCAGTTTCTGAGGACCCGAGTTCGATTCCCAGCACCGCAAAAATGGGAAAAGTGCCTGGCAATCCACCCCCAAGGCAATCCCCAAACAGTCAGCCATTGAAAACCCTATGAGGGTCGCTATGAGTTGGATACCGACTCGACAGCACCTAACAACAACAACATGTGTTAGTTTGGAAGTTTTATTGAATTATGATAGCAATGTGTAGCATGACATTCACTCAAAAGATGGCATTAATCAAATGAACTCTAGAGCTACCATGCCACGGGCAGGCAAAGAAAGTGGTAGAAGCACAGCTATTATTCAAGGAGTGCAAAAACATTTTCAGATGGTATTTGACATGTGAGAATGCCGTGGAAGTACAATGACAATGGAGGCATTAGCGTGCAACAGAACTTCCAACACGCCTAACAACTGCACACATTTGTGATCAGGTGGAGATGCACAGACTGGGTGTGATGTGTCCTAGGAAACATACACGAGGCCTCGCACAGCAACAAGCTCTGCTTTTCCTGCTATGGTATTGGAAGAGCTTAAATGCTCGCCACAGAAGTTTATCAAACAAAGTGCACATGAGACAGGGGTTAGCAAAACAAGCATACAATGCATTCTTAAAACAGCAAAGTAGCTGGGCATGGTGGTGCACACCTGTAGCCCCTACAACTCAAGAGGCAGAGGCAGGAGGATCGCAAGATCACAGGTTTGAAGCCAGTGGCTGCCTGTGTAACTTAGGGAGATCCTGCTCAATTTAAAAAAATAAAAAGGGGGCTGGGGTGCAACCCAGTGGCAGAGTGCTCAGAGAGCATATGCGGGGCACTGGGTTCATCCCTCCAGTACCAACAAAAAGGGAAAAAAAAGCAACAAAATGGAAAGATTTTGTCCCGAGATATGTATACATTTTTTGGCACCCTCTGTGTGTGTGTGTGTGTGTGTGTGTACACGTCAAGATTATATCTTGCCAGGCATGGTGGTGCACGCCTGTAATCCCAGCGGCTCAGGAGGTGGAGGCGGGGGGATCGCAAGTTCGAGACCAGTGGCAGTCTGTGTAATTTAGTGAGACCATCTCAAAAAGTAAAAAAAAAATGGGCTGAGAGGCACAGCTCAGTGGTCCAGCACTTGCACAGCATGCAGGCACGAGGCTCTGGGTTCAACCCCCCCATACCACAAAAAAATAAATATAATAATAATAATAATAATAATAATAATAATGATTGTATCTTCAGCTCTGACCTCCTTGATACCTCACCTCCCTATACTGTCTCTACTTTGAAGTCAAAGACACCTCTGACACCTTGTGTCCAAATCTCCTGTTTATCCCCAAACCTGTTTATCTTTGCCCTCCCCCTTCCAGCAAACAGCAACTCCATTCTTTCTGTTGCTCCACCAAAATCCTTAGAGTAGTCCTTAATTTTTCTACTCTTGCCTCCCATTATCTGATGCACTAACAAATCTTGCCCATTATCTTCAAAAACTATCCAAAGTACTTCCAATGCTATATCCCAACCCAAACTATCATCCCCTCTCTAGATATTTCCACAGCTTCCCGGCTGATTTCTGTACTTCCGATCCTTACCTTGCCCCACACACCAGCCAGTAGCCTATTTAAGCTTAGATCATGAGACTCCTCTGCTCCAAGCCACCCAAGGGCTCCCTCTCACAGAAAACCAGTGCTCTACAATAGACCTGATCTTCCTCCAAAATGCCCCCAGCAGCCCTCTCATCTCTCCTATTACTCTTGCCATTTGCAATCTTTGCCTGGTCACGATGAATTCTTTGCTCTTCAGACGTGCCAGACATATTCCTGCAAAGGACATTTTAACTTGTCCCTTCTCCTTAGAATGTTCTTCCACTGGATATCCATGTGGGTGGTTACTTCGGCAGGTCTTTGCCTCCAAATGTCATCTTTTCAGTGAGTAATTCCCAATCATCCTGTTTAAAAATAGCAATGCCCACCTTCTCAACTGACCTTTTATTTCCTCTTCTTTGGTATTACTTTAACAACTACAGATAGAATGTTTCTTAATTTACTCTGTCTTCTATAACAACTACAGATATAATGTTTCTTAATTTACTATGTGTTCTTTCTGTAAATCATAAGCCCTATGATGTCAGGGACTTTTGCCTAATACAATATCACAAATAGAACAGACAAGTGGGAAATAATTATTGAATGAATCAATCAATGCATGAATGAATTCTGCTAACAATCTTTGCACTAATTATTCATCAGAATAAATTTATCTTATTGACTGAAACTTTCCAAGACACAGAAAAGGTAAATGACTTGCCAAAAGCTCCCAAGATTGTCCCAAAGACTCTTTCAATTTAATGAAGATACCACAATTTCCCCAGAAATCTGTCCCTCTCTGGGAAAGAATCACCAATCATTTCACCTTTGCACCAACTCAAGGCCATTTATTCACAAGGGTTCCCTGGGGCTTAACTGTAAGAATGAAAAATATACAAGGCCCCTGCTTTCTAAAGAAACTGCAGGACTTTAGTATCAAATATTTAGAGAATAAACAATGTGTAATTGAGTGCTAAATTATCTATGCGTTACAGACACCACAGATGGGGAAAGAAATTTGTCTTCATTTAATGGAATGGTTTTGCAGAAAATGAAGGAGGAGGTATGTGTGAAGCAGCAAGATGACCCACTCACTCAGCACCTCGGAGGAGCGTGGCCCTGCACTAACGGAATGTTCTGATAGGTTCATTGCTTGGCTCCACCCATCCACACACTGTGCACCTGAAATTCCATGTACTTCATATTACAGATTAAATGGCAAAGCCATACCTTCACACAGCAGGGCTGCAAGTATGAGTCAAGCCTCCTATGGAGAAAGATCCACAAACAGAGGATAGGAAGAGACACTAAGACCAAACCTTCTGGTGGCCCCGAGTAAAGGGAAGCACCCAATACCTGAGCTCCAAGGTTGCACCACTCCCTAGTGGCTTCCCATAGTCTTCAGGGCAAGACCTGGCATGGCTCCCAAGGCTTTGCTAAGCTCACCTTGACCACCTCCCACACAGCCATGTACCAGCAGGTACCAGGTTATGCCCAGGGCCTTCAAGGCTCTGTGCCTTTGCACATGTAGTCCTCTGCCTGAAAGCTCCCTCCTTCTCCCACCTACTGCTGGCAAACTCCCTCTTCCCGTGGCTCTGAGGAGGGGACTTCTTTAGGGGGTCTTTCCTCACCTGCCATTCTGACAGGTGTCCCTGATCTGTGCTCCCAACATTGTCTAGTGCTACCTCTGGCCACCACTATGGTCATCACAGATGACCTACTACATCCGCCACTCTTCTGCAGTCTTTGAATGCATGGATGCAATCTTTGAGCTGTGTGCCAAGCAATGAATGCCCAGCTGGGGCATAGCAAGAACTCAACTGGTAATGGCTGATAACTGAAAATCAGAACTGGGTATGGGAACACCATCTATGTAAAAGCATACCATCGTTTTGTTTTGCCTGAATTTCTCAGGTACAAGAAGTAAATATACATAAATAAAACTCATGGAACTTTTTTTGACCCTACATTTCACTCCTGAAATTCTTTACAATCCTGAATACAGATATAATACTGCTAAACATCTGTTTGTCAGACCAAGCCTGTTTTTTCTTATTTCTCTTCTTCAAATAATACCAATTCAAACACTCAGAAAGGCAACCTGCCCAGAGTACTGACAGCACCTTCTACCATTTTGCTTCTCCCCAAAGCCAAGTCCAGATCACTTACGAGAGCTCAGTTCACCAGGCCCTCATTGTCTAGATCACCCCAGAAATTGGTAGTACTTGTCAGAACAAGATTTCAATAGCCAGGCTCGGTGGCGCATGCCTGTAATCCCAGTAGCTCGGTAGGCAGAGGCAGGAGGATAGCAAGTTTGAGATCAGAGGCAGTCTGTGTAATTTAGAGAGACCCTGTATCAAAAAGTAAAAAAAAAATGGGGTGGAGGCGGCAGCTCAGTGGTCCAGCACTTGCAAAGCATGCAAGTGCGAGGCCCTGGGTACAACCCCTAGTACAGCAAAAAAAAAAAAAAAAAAAAAAAGAAAAGAAAAGATTTCAATACTCCAGGGTTTCAAGCAGTTTCTCCAAAAGTAAATTCTAGTAGCCTCAACTGAGTCTAAGAATAAGTGCTTCATAGCTAAGAACCTTTTTTAGGAACCCTTTTCTAATCAGAAAATCAGAAATTCTCTAAAACTCATCTCTCCATTATATTTTTAATAATAATCTTGCAAAGAAACAATATATTGTTTGAAAAGGGTTAAACTCTTAAATTTCAGGCATTTTTAAGGTCTTATCCTTCTCACTTTTCTTTTGAAAATATTTTTGTGTTTAATAGTTTATTCTTCTGTAAGTCTTTCACTCAAGATCCTTGCAGTACTTAATAACCATTTGCCTTGAGACATAGGAAAGTGGGTGGTAAGTATTATTAATAGGGAAGAATCACAAAGTTCTAAATTTAATTGATGCCTAGTTGAAAGAAAATGTTAAGACTTGTCATAATAGGGAAGACACTATTGATTCATAACGAAATTTGATGAAGTTTTAGGAAAGTGTTTTAACTAACTTTTGAATTGCCTTTTTATTTTATAGGACTGCTCACTATTAAGAGTCAACTTCAGGGGGAACAAAAGGATGGAAATGTCAGGATCATGTCAGGATCCAAACTGAAAAAACTCCCAGTGGACAAAGCTAGAAAAATTTAAGCAACAAACTAGTGATAGTATTGGATTATAACATAAAGAACAAAATAAATATCCCTAAATCCATACTAATATAAGAAATGATTAAATAATTACATGGGGGAGAAGGGACAGATATTCATTAGAGAATTCCAAAAATTACCTGATGGAGGAATGGGGGAAATAAGAAATGGGGACTGAACACCACAGTAATAACTGCTGTAAGGAAGAACCAAGGATGGATCCTCACACAGAGGGCAGAACTTCAGGGAGAAACAGGGTAGCTACAGAGGCTCCCAAAGTACCTATTAATTACCACAGTGCTTTTAACAAATACTTCAAAATCCCCTGATATTCTTTCCACCAGGAAATGAAGCTTAATTCCCTTGTTTTGAACATGATCTAAACTTAATGACTCACATATAAGGAACAGGGGGTAAAAAGGAACACTAGAAATGTGAGTGTAACAGAGTAAATAAAAATGAGAGCTTGTACAAAATAAGGAAGCCATTCAAACTGCACTTTACCAGGAGAAAACGACATGGCTTCCCCTGATTGACTTTCGATGTAAGCATGCAAGCATGCAAGCAGTCCTGTTATATCTGCCTTATCCTTTGCTAAATCCTAAAAAGAGATACTGGTGCCCCCTCCATCTGACTATCAGACTGTCAGATTTTTTTATCTGCAAGATTAGTATGTTTGACCCATACCATGGAAGTCTGGACTTGGAGTTGACTTCCCAAGAAAAGATCTGCCCAACCACCTATTATCAATGGAATGGACCTAGAGTAATCGTTTAATCTATTTATACATTATTATCTTTATGTATTGATGTACCATATCTATATATGACAATGTTCTGTGTGGCTTCTTTGAAAGTATTATTTTGAAAATCATGAAGAAATCCAGGTAAAGAGGAATAAAAATGTTTAATTGTTGAAATACACTGGTAATCTGAGTAATTTACATTGCAGTAGTAAGTAGGTATACATGTCATTAGCAAATTACGAACTTTCCAGATATCCCACTAATCATAAATCATAAGTCCTTGAAAATAGTATAGTATTACCATGAGAAGATGCCATGATTACCTTACACAAAGGTTGAATGGGAGACTCAGTGCCTATGAAATATTTGTAGTTACATAAGCCTTTGACTAAAGAAAATAGGAATTTAATCAACATGTATATGGCACGCAAATTTAACTTTTTAGTTTATTTTTAAATATTGCAATGTGATTCATTGTTCCTCATAAAGGAAATTCTCTGACATTTAGATAAAATTTGAAAACCAAATAGTAAAAAAGGGAAGGATGGTAGTAAGAATCTATTTACCAATTTTATAGCTAAAAATTAATGTGAAGTAGAAATAGGAAAGATAAGAGACAAATATATTACTTTAGGTAATTGATTTATAGTGCCCTATTACCTTAAGTTATAAATAGAATAAGGACTTTGTTATATAAAAACTGTCAAAAAAGTATCAGTGAAAAGACAAGACCTCTGTGAACTGGGCTGAGTAGCCACAGTAAAGATGTGGTGGACCTGGCAGCCCAGGCCAGGCAACAAGGGTCTCCAGGACAGTCTGGACTTGACTTTCATAGGTGGACCACAGGAAGTTCCACAAGTGAGCACATGTCTGACCAATCTCCTTCAATCACCACAATATTCAAAGGTACCCATGGCTTTCACTACACTCTTTGGATTGGGGGGCGGGGGCAGGGACAACTGTTTAGAATTTTCTTGGGAATGTCTGTGCACATTACAGTGTCCGATGCCAAATTCCTTCCAAACTGGTGAGCAAGCTATGAAAAGAACAAACAGAAAACAAGAATTAGCACACTCCAAAAGGTACTACTTTGATTAAAAACATATCAATCTTAAGCCTAATGATTTACTGATTTGCTTGTCTTTTCTGATTTGCTTTTATGTAAAGTACATATTCAACATCTACCCCATATTTACTGAAGATTTATTATAAGGGTTGGGAATCTGGCTCAGTGCTAGAGCAATTGCCTAGCATTCCAGATGACCCAGGTCTCATCCCTAGTACTACCAAAAAAAAAAAAAAAAGAAAGAAAGAAAGAAAGAAAGAAATATACATACATACACACACACACACACACACACACACGCAGCTGGGCATAGGGATACATGCCTATAATCCCAGAGATTCTGGAGGCTGAGGCA
This sequence comes from Pedetes capensis, assembly GCA_007922755.1. Taxonomy (NCBI): domain Eukaryota; kingdom Metazoa; phylum Chordata; class Mammalia; order Rodentia; family Pedetidae; genus Pedetes; species Pedetes capensis. Next base: position 62,493 of record VMDO01003336.1, on the reverse strand, counting down.
GGAGGATCACAAGTTCGAGGCCAAAGGCAGCCTGTGTAACTTAGACCCTGCCTCAAGATAAAAAAAAAATTAAAGCTGGACACAGTGGTGCACATCTGTAAACCTAGCGACTCAGGAGGCGGAGGCAGGAGGATTGCAAGTTCAAGACCAGAGGCAGTCTGCGTAATTTAGTGAGAACCTGTCTCAAAAGAGTTAAAAAAATAAAATAAAATAAAATAAAAGGGTACTTCTCAGTTGTCCAACACTTGCAGAGTATGCAAGTATGAGGCCCTGGGTTCAACCCCCAGTACTGAGAAAAATTTTTTTTAAAAAATTAAAAAGAGGCTGGGGGTGCGGCTCAGTGGTAGAGCACTTGCAAAGCATGTGTGAGGCCCTGGCTTCAGCACCCCATCTTGTACCACAAAAAAAAAAAAAGTAACTAATCCTTCCCACAAAGAGTGGTCTTCTCCAGAGAACAGTCTGCTCATCAAGGGTTCTGCCCAATAACTTAGGCCCAGAAAGCCTTGGGCTTAGATGTGTCACAGATAAGTGCCACAGAGGACACCCAGTCACTAAGGGAAATGGCCAGTCATTCAACTTGGAAAATCTTTCAGGGAATTCAAAGGAAACAAAAAGAGACCAGGATCAAACTGGTTATTCAGGAACAGTGTCAATGACTGGTGGAAACTGACACAAGAAAAGGGTGTCAATAAAACAGGTCAGACTCAGAAAGGCAAACATCCTGTGTTTACACTCCTATGTGGAAGCTGCGGGTGGGGAATGGAGGACCTGAAACTAAAAAGGGAAACTGTAGGGATACAGAAGGGGAAATGGAAAGAGGGGAGCTAGAGGGAGATAACAGAAAATAATGGAGGAGGTAATGTGCTCAAAGCCCATTATATAGCAATAATGGCAACTCAGATAAATCTCATTGGCTATATGTATGTGGACATGTCATCATAAAACCCCTGACTTTGTGTGATGAATATATGCTAATAAAAAATAAATAACATATCTATGGCCATTAAGAGTAAGGAAGTATTTCAGTTAGCTACTTAAAGTTATGTGGTCCAGCCCACCATTAATATCAAATTGGTATCAGGGGATTTTAGAGCCACACACAAAGGTAAATGGTTATCTTGTCCAACTCTCCCATGAGGAAAGTGAGAGTGTGAGAAATTCGTCCATCATCTATGTCATAGCGGAACTGCCGAGGCTCCTGATACCTGTCTACAGGGCACCTCTTCCCACTCCATTCCTATACTTCTGGAAATATCCTTCTTTCCAGAGGGAGAAATGGTAGTACTGGCTTGCTTTCAATTAAATTACTTTTCTATATGATGCAAATAATAGAAGTACTTCTGCATAGGGCAAAACTGACAGGGAACTCTTGAACTCTACATGGAGGTTGGGGATGCTAGAATTCTACTCTTAATGAGAAATAGAAAATCTTCAGTGAACTCTCAAAGAAGAATTCAACACCCTCTGGTCACAGGAACTAGGGACTAAACCTCCATAATGCTGCAGCCTGGATGAGAAAATCTTCAAACAAGTGGTACCCAGATCAGTACCATGGTCCACGCCTGAAATCTCAGCAATTCAGGAGGCTGAGGCAGGAGGATCACAGGTTCAAGGCCAGAGGTAGCGTGCGTAACTTAGCAAGACTCTGCCTCAAAATAAAAAATAAAAATGGGGTGGAAACCAGGCACTGTGGCGCAGCCTATAATTCCAGCGACTTGGGAGGCTGAGGCAGGAGGACCGTGAGTTCGAAGTCAGAGGCAGCCTACAAAATTTAGTGAGGCCCTATCTCAAAATTTAAAAATTTTTAAAAAGGTAGCTAGGGGTGCAGCTCAGAGGTAGAACACCCTGGTTCAATCCCCCTGTATCACAAAAACAAAAAGGGGGCTAGGAGTTCAGCAGAGTGGTAGAACATTTGCCTAGCATCCACGAGGCCCTGGGTTCAACTCCCCAGTACTAAAAAAAAAGATGGTACCCAAGGCAGCTTGCTATGGCTTATTTCAGGAAGAAACTGGTTACACTTTCTACATCCCCTTCCTTTATGGGGAAAGCTTATTAATCTCTACCTGTGTGTCTATTCTGCAACTCCACTCCATCCCAAACACCAACTCTAGTGCTGGCCCTGGGCAAGAAGTGGGTTCAATATCAGAAGCATCTTGCTTCTAGTCTCCCAATGGTTGGGTCCTGGATACATAGAAAGAATAACAGGAGAAGGAGGATGTACTGATGATAGCAGAAGCTACCTTTTATTTCATATTTAATTCTAACAATAACTCTTTAAGTCTAGGCATTAAATCCATTTTATAGATTACAGAACTGAGGCCACAGAGGGGCAGTAACTTACCTAGCCAACAAATGAAAGAGCCTAAATGCAAATCCAGGGCTATATGACTTCCAAAAGAGAATTGGCTTTCTCAGGAGACAAGACACTCCTGAAAATTGAGGTTTCAAAAGAGGCTGGATATCATTTGTCAAGAATGACATATAGTGGTGATCCAAGCATTCAAATGCACTGTTGTTGTGGTTGTTATTAGGTACTCTTAAGTCAGGTCTGACTCGTAGTCATCCTACATAGAACAGAACAGAACACTCCCTGACACTGTGCCATGCCCAGCACTATGTCAGTGCTTCTCTGCTATTCTCTGCTATAAGGCTTTCAATGGTTGATTGTTTTGGGAGTGGGCTGTCAGGTCTTTCTCCCATTTCTACAGTGCTGGGGATTGAATGCAGGGTCTCAAAGTGCACAGAGCAGCACTCTACCAACTGAGCTAAACCCTAGCCCACTGAATGCACTTCTAGACCAAAAGAATGGAGACTTTTGGTTCTTGTATAACTGCATCTCTGTACCATGATGACTGTCCTTCTCTACTGGAGTTCTGTGACAAACACATCTCCTCTTTACATTAACTAAGCCCTGGTTATTGCCGAACACTTCATATTGATCCTATTCTGATTCCTAGTCCAAGTCTCTCTCATCTCTCCACATCTATCATTTTTCAAGTCCTAGGCCCTCAAAGTTTTTGGCAAGAAAGGCAAGACCTTAGTATTTTAGGCTCACACAGAGCTCACTCTTATTAATAAAATAAACTGCATTTGTAACAAAATGAAATGAAAAGGTTGTGTGAAAATGAAAAGCTATAGAGACAATCTAAGCATTAATCTCTTTACAAATAAACATACTTGAATCCATAGGATGAATCCTCCTTCTAATCCTAAAGTTCAATATTTCTTAGAAACACATAGCAATAATATCTATGGTCCATCCATCATCAAGGCTAAATATATACAATTGTTTAGAGAATTATACAATACCTCTTGATTATTGAGTCGTGATGTTATTTTCCTCTAATCTTAAAGAGAAAATTAAGAAAAGTTAAATGCTCTGATTATAAAGAACACATTCTAATTTCCCACAAAGCTACAAACAGTAGTGACATAGAAGTGTTTGCTAGTCAAATCACAGAGAGATAGTAATAAGGAACAAGTAACTACAGGATGTTAAAAACAATGTGGTACAGACTTTTATACAAAGTAAACTTTATCTAATAATCATTTAAGGTGATAGATTATATAATAAATCAGTTTAGTGGTTAGTATATCAGCTTTCTTTACTATGAGCCTCACTTTAAAATTTACTTAAGCAAGAGACACCATCTACACAGTTGTAGTGATGCCTATTATTCAAAAAGATCTCCTCAGCTCCACAATTACTATTAAAAATCAGAAACATGAACCTCATTTCACTTAATTATACAATGGGCAATTCTTCCTTTAATCACCAGAGTGCTTATCAATTCGCCATCTTCATAAGACATTACAGAAATCTACCTTGGTGTTCTACACAAATTCCATAAACTTACTTAAATGTTAGGTTTCATTTTAACACTGATTATCACTGAAGTTAATAAGAAATTAAGACTATCCATGGAGCCAAACCACAAATAAAAGCTAAATGTGCTCTGGAATTACTTTTAACACATGGGTGGCAATTTGAAGAAATGATTACAATGGGCAGATAGTACTTTTACACTGCTCACAGCAACTATGAAATATGCAGGTTGAGTCAGGCAAGCAGAAAAGTAAATTTCCCATTTTTTCACAAAACATAAAAATACCTTGAAAAAATGAGTGCCATGTAATCTCACTTACTTTTTCGTACTGTCTTTGTTTGACTGGACACCATGTTGACAGCTTCAGATGGCAGACCAACATATACTCCTCCATAGTTTCTTTAGGGAAAGAAATCAGACCAACTTAAGTGGTATTATACAGAGAGGAAGTGACAAAAGCATGGAGCATAGCAAGCAATTATGTAATTATTAAAGTAACTCATGGAGCTGGGCATAGTAGCACATGCCTGTAATTCTAGCAACTCAGGAGATAGAGGCAAGAGGATCACAAGTTCAAGGCCAGGGGCAGCCTGCATAACTTAGCAAGATCTTATCTCAAAATAAAAAAGAAAGCAAGAAAGAAAGAAAGAAAGAAAAAAGGGGCTGGGAAGCAGCCTAGTGGCCAAGCGCTTACAAAGTATGCATGAAACCCTGGGTTCAACCCCCAACACCACACTATAATAAAACAAAATAACTCATGATTTTTCAAATCTTGAATTCAGAATATTATTATCACCCAAAATACACTTTTTCTGGGTTAAAAGGAAGCTATATTGAATTAGTAGAAATTTGAGATATTTTACTTGCAATAAGAAAGTTGCTGTTGGAATAAGAAAGTATAGTAATAAATATCAGTGGAGTGACATGCTGCAGGTAATCAATTAGCATTTATCAAGAATTCAGGAAGGTCACCATGGTATTAGGTGACATGGACATACAAAAGCAATTACTCATAAGGAGTTGTACATATAAAATGAGGGGAAAGAGAGATAAGAAGCAGTGAGAGTAGAGTCGACCAAAGGAAGAGTAAGAGGACAGAGGTGACATGAAGTGATTTAATCAGAGAAATGAGTACCCCAAAGATCACAGGTTAGGAATGAGCACAGGCCATATGCACAGGACAAAAAAGAAGCCTGCTTGAAAAACACAGAGATTCTGAATCCTGGGCACATCCTTTTTCATATCTCACATTCCTACCTGTGCCAAAAGCTTTCCTCGTAGAATGTGTGTTATAGGTACTAGGCTACAGTGTGTTAAATCCATAAGGTATGGCCCAAATTTTCCAAATTAAAGACAACTGCAATGCCAGACATACCTCCTCTTGTCATCTTCTGTTATGGATTCTTCTGTACTAAAAGGGAAAAAACATTTGCAATGAGCCATTTGGTTATAGGTTGGTGGCTTCATTTTTGGTTATTACAAAAAGCAAAGGATTACTAAGCTAAAGCCGATTGTATTTCTATCGAATGTTTCCACCAAGTGTTTGTATAGTATAGTACTGGGGCTCACCTTGATCACTCATACACTAAAGTCTTGGTAATTTGCTACTTACCAAAAAATGCAAATCCAGCAAATGCAAAAAAGTCCAACTGCCAAAACAAATGAAACACTGAGGGCAGCTGGGATTGCCAAGGGCAGATAAATTAGGCATCAAGAAGCCTAAGTTCTCTTTGGCTGTGCCACCTTCTCTCTGGGTGACAGGATGTGGGCAAATGGCCTATGCCTCATCTGTAAGGTAAAAGGGTTGACCAGGTGACCTCCTAGATCCCTTCCAGCCCTCACTGTGCCTTTGGGTCTCTCATGCCCGTTCAGTGGCACAAACATGGGTAGTTGTAGGGAAAAATTGGGAGGAAACTGGCAAAAACTCCCAAACTGGGAAAATGGCATTTGAATATCTGGTTTGTAAGTTAAAATCTAGGGAAAATGAAAGTAACTTGGTTGCACGTTTGTACAAAACCCTTCCTGATTGGACAATTGGACTGAAAGCTGATTGGCTCAGGCCATTCCATGGGTGAGCTACATAAAGAGCTGCGCTGAAGAAGCTCAACCCTTTTGGCACAGCTTTTTAGGCCCTTTCAGGCTTTTTGGCACCCCTCTCTGCGCCTTCTCGCCTGTTCCTGCCCGGACCACCGATGAGGAAGCACCTCTCCCGCTGCTCTGCCCCGGACCTTTGGTGAGGGGAGAATGCTCTCCCGTTGCAATCCTCAACAAGGAAAAGAACCTGCTCTCCATCTGATCACCGATGAAGCAACAGCTGTCTCCTCGTGACCACCGAGACAACCAACACAGGTGTTTACCCCTGGAAGGCAAACGCACCTGAAGCTTTTCCTTTCTCCCGTCTCCACAGGGCTCCCAAGGGTCGCAGGAGTCTGCTCCTCTCACCTGAGGGTCCCGAGTGAATTGTGTTTAGTATCTGTGTGCGCGGCGGCGCAGCCGGTCCGAACCTCCAGGCTCGACCAGGAGATGCGCGCCCCACAGGTAGTATATTTAGTGCAAAAAGAGTTGGTATCAATTTGATTTCCTTTTATTTATAAACACGACCCATTTAATACACAATCTGATACAAAGAAGAGGGAATAACTATTTTAAAAGGCACAAGTCTTTTTTTCTTGCACAAGAGGAATCCACATTCTACCAGAATCCCTTGGCATATTCTAAGAGGATCAGGAAGCCTTTCTTAAACCCTAGTTAGTGTATATAAGTTAGTCTTCTAAAAGGAAAACAATAACTACAACAAAATTCAAATGGATCCATTTGAACTCAACATGCAGTTCTAAGGGACTCTGTCAAGCACACAGACCAAACATATTTAAACGTCTTCACTGAACCTTCTGATTCCAGAGATGGTCCCACTTTGGTTTCACCTACCTAAAAGTCGAGACTACTTCAAAGGCTGCTGTACATGAGTACGTGATTTTGCCTCACTACAAGTAGATCTGACAGTTATCTGAGGAACACCAACCATGAACACAATTAATACTCCAGTCAAGTGTGAAATCAACCTTGAGATCTAATTTATCCAAACTGAACAGAGAACTCAAATTTGCCAGATAATTATCAACTTCACCCACCTCTTGCTAAAGTTCAATTGTTCTTTAATTCAAAAGTGTCAAAGGCATACTGTATTAGAAAGAGTGTTATGTTTATTGATGTGGCTTAACCAAGTGCTATTTACTACTTTTAATTAAAACATTTATAAACCTTTAGTATAGATACTGGGAAAATGATGGTGACAAACTCAGCATGATTATTATAGCTGTTTACTTTGGTCCTCAATGACTGTTACCATGAAATCCTTTTTGGGGGTAGGGGAGCAGTACTGGGAAGCTAAACCCAGGGCCTCAGGCATGCAAGGCAAGTGCTGTAGCACACAGCTGCACCTCCGGGCCTTTTTCCTATATTTTAACATAGGGTCTCCGTAAGTTTTGCAGTCGGCTTCTGGCCTTGAATTTGTAATCCTGCTGGCTTGGCCTTCGAAGTCACTGGAATTACAGGCATATACTATAGGACCCAACAAAATCATTTTTGAAGCTACAGATAACTGGTAGATTTGGACATGTACAGTGTTTTATATATTAGATCACAGCTATTCTTTTCACATCCAATTACACATCTAATTATTTTAATTCTTTCCCTCTTGCCTAATTGTACTTGAAGTATATTTTAACCACCTCAAATATAAGAAAGTAAATTATTTTAACTTTATTCTTATTAATTACTCAGTAGTCTAAAACCCAATCAGTGTTCCCCAGTATAAAATTCATCAACAACCTTATATATCTAACTGGGAATATTTGTAGCTGTAGTATTTGTTGTCCTTAGGTGCTGTCGAGTGGGGTCCAACTCATAGCAACCCTCATAGGGTTTTCAATAGCTGATTGTTTTAGGATTGTTCCAGCAGTGGATTGCCATGTCCTTGCCCCGTTTTTGTGGAGCTAAGGATCGAACCTAGGGCCTCAGAGAATGCAGAGCAGCACTCTACCAACTGAGTTAAACCCTTATTGGGTAATAAATTAAATTTCAAATATAAAATCTCTAAAAACACCATTTATAATCATGTATAAGACGTCCATTCTTCCAATCCTTCAAATAAGTGACAAAGGCTGTCTTTGTATACTGTCCCCATGTATGAAGTTGCCACTTCATCCACTCCTTCCAAAAACAATTATTCTGAGCCCTAAGACTGGAGCCCAGGACGTTAAAAACTGTGTTGTTAACGAGTCTCTCTAGAGTGTGAGGCACACTGCAGAGCACTTCACTGCTATTCCTCCCAACAGCTCTGAGAGCTCAGACCTGAAGCAATCAGGGCAGAAAGCCATGGAATTAACAAACATCCAAGACAGACAAGCACAACGGATATTCAAACCCCATACTCCACATTCTCATTTATCACCCTGCCTCTCAGGGAGAAAGATGTGAAGTGAAAAAATAGCACCAGGGAGTGATCAACATGGCGGCCTCTCCAGAGGAAGAGCTGCCTCCACATCACTCCTGCAAAAGCTTCGAGCATCACCCTGCCTCACTACCTGCTTGTGTGGCTACCCCAGGCACGTGGCTAATGCTACTATATCATGTCCTTTAATCCTCCCCACAATCAGGCTTGACAGGTATCAGCCACTTTTCCAAGATGAAACACTGAGGCTATGAATGCATGATAGTATGATCAATGTTACAAAACAGAGCCAAAATTCAAACCCACCTCCTGCCCTCTAAGCTGGGAGCCCACATGAATGTGTACTAGAAAAACATGCACCCCTCCCCAAGCTAGATCTCTAGAACTTCTATCACCCCATGGAAGGGAAAGGGAATCAAATGGTAGGAGAAAGTCCCAGAATATGTTTCATTAACATTAGAAGAAACCTCTTAACATCTGCTGGGAACCATAAGAACTTTGCAGAACTTGTCAAATTGCCACGCAACTCCTTTTTATCCAGCTACAAAGGTGGTGGAGATCAGTAGTTACATTAAATTCTATTCAGCTGGACAACCAGATCCAGTTTGAGGTAGAATACAAGAAGCTGGTTGCCCTGAACTGAATCTTATGGGTACAAAAGTCCAAGCCATTGTTTAGCTGCCTGCAGATAACCAAATGCTACCCTGCCCATGCCCAAGAGCACAGCATCCTACTAGTTGCAGTGACATGGATCTGCCCCCACCACACATGCAAAAGGAAGATGAAATGGTTCAGCAAGCAGCGATACAGTCCAGGGAAAGGAAGGCCTAGAGATGCTAAGCCAAAGGTCGTGACAGACCAGTAGAATTGCTTCAAGGTTATTAGGATTTTTTAGGCTCCAGATGGGAGCAAAGGACTCTCTTTACTATTTGTGGGCAACACCACTGTGATGCCCAAGAACAGTCCACGCAAGAACAATATGAAAATCAGGAGTGGACAACTTTGAACTGTCATGGAACTTATGCCCAGATCATGGCCTTTCTCAGTGTGATGATAGAAATCCACCCACACAAGCATGCACACACCCATCAATGTACTCTGGTGTGGAGAACTAACTTGCCTAAAGATAATTTTTTTTTTAGATAGGGTGCCCCTATGTTACCCAGGCTGGCCTCAAACTCTTGATCTTCTTGTCTTAGACTCCCAAATGCTGAGATTACAGGAGTGCGTCACCATGTCCAGCTTCCAGACCATTTCTTGATAAGCATTATCCTAGGACAGTTAAAAGCTGGGCTGTTAAATTTATCTTTGTTATTGTTGTTAGGTGCTGTTGAGTTGGGTCCAACTCATAGTGACCCTATGTACAACATAAAAAAACACTCCCCAACACTGTGCCATGCCTGGCACTATGTCAGTGCTTCTCTACTATTCATAGGGTTTTCCATGCCTGACTGTTTCGGGATTGTTTCAGGAGTGGGTCCATTTTTGCAGTGCTGGGGATTTAGCCTAGGGCCTCACAGCGCACAGAGCAGCACTGAAACTGAGAGAAACCCCAGCCCCATATATTTATCTTACTATTCAGGGAATACAGGAGAAGGTCATGACAATCCACTCCCAAAGCAATCCCATAACAGTCAGCCATTGAAAACCCCGTGAGGGTCGCTATGCATTGAACCCGACTTGATGGCACCTAACAACATTCAGGAAATGGCCAAGAAAGTTTAAGCCTTTGGAATCCCAGTCTTTGTTCTTTAGTTCAAGTTCTAAATAATGCCCTAGTTATGTGAGCAACTGGGCTGCCCCTTCTGTATACCATTTTAAGAAATCACTGTACCTTTTTACCTCACAGAACTCTACATTTTGAAAGATTTTATTACCAACCTGCCTTAATATTCCATTTGCTAATATTTTCTTAGACAAGTAAGTGCCAACAAGAATTTCTGATAACCAAGGTTTCCATAACAGTGTATGTAATTTGAATCACAGGCAAATAAAATTCAAGTTTGGTAAGCCTGTATACAACACAGCAGTTCCATTCAGATTTCTGTTAGGGTTTGGAAGGAATGAAAATATGGTGTGTCCTCATTGCTGAAGACCCAGAATGTCAAGTTGGGAACTGTGCTAGGGGCCACAACATCCACGCCCATGAAAGCTCTGATGAGCCACACTGTGCCTCCCTAAGGATGTGATTGCTTTTCTTCCACGGCTACTGGAGGCAGTGACTATGCATGGCATGCAGCTGTGATTGCTAATGGATTGCAAAATTTGTCCCCAAAACCTGTAAAGAAAGCAGGAAGAGATAGCAGAACACAGAGCTAGACCATCACCAGCTTTAGGAGAATATCAGCTACTGTGGAGAGTCCAGAAGGTTCTCAGAAACAGGCAGCATAATTCTATCTTCTAGTAAAGCAGATAAGGAAGGACAGAGACTGAGATGACCTCATCTCCTAGAATCTCCCCATAGAGAGAAAAGCCTGATGATTGAATTACTCCATGCTGGAAAAGATAAAGTGAAAACGAGGCCAATTCACAGCGGATGAACCAGAAAAGAAGCTAAATGGCTCTGCTGCACTTGACAACACTCTTCAGGAGTTAATTGATTCAAATATCTGTACGAACTCATCTAACCCATAATTTTGCCCCTTAGAAAAGGAGCTGGTGGGACATACATGAACCATGATAAGTCTCCTAAGTGATAATCCACTTCTGAATTACAGCCTTCTTGGGAATGAAGTATAAGTCAGAAACCAATGCCCAGCCACCTACAACAAGAGGTGCTAAAATGTAAGAGAAAGAAAGGGAAGGAAAATATGAGAGAAAGGATTAGGGAGCAACAAGAACACCCCTTTATCTAACATAAATGGGGACGAAGCATTGAGAATAAGGCTTATGCAGAGAGAACCAGAATGCAGAGTCATAAGAAATACGGGACCAGGGATCATAAACCAAATTATCTAACACCAAAAAGTAAAAGGTCACTTCTACCAGTTTCCCTCCCATCTCTTCTGCCTTGGCACCAAGGAAGGGGGCTTATCAGCACTTTTCCAGTTTCACTATCATGCAGCCAGAGACTGGAGCCAGTGAGAACGAAGGCAAACTATCACAAATTATCAAGGGATGAGGGTGCTCTGGAAGCAATCATGCAGCATGTCAAGACAAAAGATCAAGACCTATGCTGGATACTAAGCTATTATCCCTGTCCTCCAAATCCACCTCCCCTGCCCACACTCTGATGCTGAGGCTGCCACTCTGAAAACCACATTCTCCTTTACCACCTAGCTCACTTAGGTTCTACCAACAGGGGATGCTAGAGAGACCAAAATCCCAAAGGACAGAAATGGCTGCTCTTTCCAGCTTTGCTTCCTGTCCTTATCAGCACCATCTGTATTAGTCAGCTGTCATGGATACAGCAGAAAAACCCACTCAAACAAACCTATGGGGGAAGAGGTTTATTGGGCACTCACAGAGAATCAGTCCATAATGGCAGCAGGGCAGACATGAGGGAGGCAGGGCCTGTGGCAAACACCCTCACAGCATGGAAGATTAGAACAGAGAAAGATCAGGTTTGTGGGTTCAAGGTAAAAGCCTCCACAGGCCTGCCTATAAGGAGCTACTTCTGCCAAAGGCCTGTCTCAAAAGTTCCACAACTTTCCAGAATAGCATCACCAACTGGGGACCAAAGTACATAACCTCTGGGGAACAATTTAAGTACAAACCATATGACCACCTCAGCACATGGTCCTGATTTACTGCCCTCTTTCAGTACTCCCAGAATGGCCCATTATACTCTCTTCTGACAACTACAGCTCAAGTGGGAAGGCAATGGCTTTTGTGTGGCCGGCAACAGTGGATTCTCCTGGGATACAAATGTCAGATCCGAGTCTCAGCCTGGCAGTGTCCTCTCCTCAAAGGTCTGGGTCCAAGCTCCATGGGACCCCACTACTCTAAGCTCTTTCATTTTGATAACCCCAAACTCTTGTCTCCAAAAGTTCACACCTCTGTAATAACTGAATCCAAAGGTATTGAAATGGCTGAAATGCCAAAGAATTCAAAAGTCCAGTTTCTAAAATGATCTATGACCTCAAGGATTCAAATGAACAAATGAATGAAGTAAACAAGTCAATTCAAAACTTGGATGAGAAATTCAACAACCTGGACAAGAAATTCAGCAAACAGACAGAGATTCTTGGGGAAAAAAACAAAACCTGGAAATGAACAGTTCATTAAATCAAATAAAAATTCACTGTAAACCAGGCAAGGTGATGCATGCCTCTAATCCCAGCAACTCAGGAGGCTGAAATAGAAGGATCATGAGTTCAAGGACACAGGCAGCCTGTGTAACTTAGCAAGACTCTGCCTCAAAATAGAAAAATTAAAAACAGGCTGGGGATGCAGACAGTGGTAGAACACTTGCAAAGTACATACAACAGTTCAATCTCCAAATACTGAAGAAAAAAAAAATCCATGAAAAACATCACCAATAGACTATACCAGACAGAAGAATATCAGGGGTTGAAGACAAGGTGGAAGAATTTTTATATTCAAATAACAATAAAGAAATAAAAAAGCAGGCATGGCCACAAATTCAAGACCTCTGGAATAGGATTCAGAAACCAAGCCTACAAATCTGTGGTGTAAAAGAGGGAACCAACATACAGACTAAAAGCACAGAAAATCTATTCAATGAATTTATAGCAAAAAATTTCCCAAATCTAAAGGAAGATGGACATCCAAGTACAGGAAGCATTTAGACACCACACAGACATGACCAGGAAAGAATCTATAATATAGTTAATATGCCAAGCATACAAAACAAAGAATGTTGAAAGTTATAAGAGAGAAGCACTAAGTTACTTACACAAACAAACCAATCAAAATAATAGCAAACCTCTCATCAAAAACCTTAAAGGCCAGGAGAGCCTGGACTGATGCATTTCAAGTCCTGAAACAAAATAACTGTCAATCAAGATTACTATATCCAGCAAGGTTATCCTTTTTTAATCAAAGGAGAAATAAAGACCTTCCATAATCAGCATAAACTAAAGCAATTCATTACCACTAAGCCAGCATTGCAGAAGATATTTAAAGAAATGCTACACACAGAAGATGGAAAAAGCACAATCACAAGAGCTCAGGAAAGAATAAATCTCACTAGTAGAATAGAAAAACAAATGAGAACTAGGAGAGAAACCTTGTTAACTTGGTAAGCCAGCAAACCTCTAAAATGAGGAAGGAAGAAAACAGTACATACCTTTCAGTAATAATCCTAAATATAAATAGTCTTAACTCTCCAATTAAAAGACAGACGCATTGGCTGAATGGATAAAGAAATAAGCTCTAATTGTTTGCAGTCTGCAAGAAACTCATCTCAGTGGCAACGACATACAGATTGGAAGGATGGAAAATGAAATTCTAAGCAAACAGAATCCAAAAGTAAGCAAGAGTTGTGGTTGTTAGGTGCTGTCAAGTTGGTATCTGACTCATAGTGACCCTATGTACAATAGGAGAAACACTATTGTCAGTCCTTCTCTGCTGTTCATAGGGTTTTCAATGGCAGATTGATTTTTGGAGGGAGTGGGTTGCTGGGTCCGTCTCCCAAGCCCACAGCACCTGGTGTTCCCAGGTGGTTTCCTATCCAGGTACTAGTAGTTATAATCATATTTGACAAAGCAGACATTCAGCCAGAATTATAAGAGATAAAGAAGGCCACCAAGAAGATATAACAATTATAAATATCAGTGTATATGCACCAAATGTTGACATATCCAATTTCATAAAATGAACATAAATGAACATAAAGGGGCAGATAGGTCCAGATATAATAGTGGATGCAGAACTGAAATGAGAGAATGCAGAGGGATTAATGTAACACAGATATAAGATCATGGGATGAGTACTGTAGGCCAATCCAGGTAAATGCAAACTGCTTTTGGTCATCCTCACAAACTGGTACAGAGATAAAGTATTTGCCAGACTGAAGGTTTCAGCACAGGAGCCAGGGCTATGTTGATTCTCTTCAACAAACATACCATTCCTTACCAGCTGAAATTAGATTCACCACCTGATTAAGTTTACAACAATCCAAAGTCATTCTGTAAGATAAATCAGCCTTCAACACAACCCAATGCCTACAGCCATACTACCCTGGTGTCCAAACTCCACACATCTTGGAAGCTAAGCAGGGTCCAGATTGGTTAGTCCTTGGATAGGAGACTGTCTGGGAATACTGGGTACTGTAGGCTTGGAAGAAGGACCTGGCCACCCACTTCCAAAACAATCAGCCATTGAAAACCCTACAAATAGCAGAGAAGCACTGACCATAGTGCCAGGAATTATACAATGTCAGGTAGTGTCTCGTCTGTTGTACACAGAGTCACTATGAGTCAGACAAAACAAAACACCCTAAACCCCAAAGTGTGTCACATGGACAAATTTTCTCTGGTTGCTGCTTTAGATTCAGTTCCACTCTACAGCAACTAACAACAACAAAACAACAACAACAACAACAACACAACCAAATAGGTAAGTTAAATCCATATGTGAGAATTATCTCCATGATTTCATTTTTTTAAGCCTTTAGTGCAGGAACTAATCAGTGCAATCCCCCAGGGATGCAGTATTCCTTTCTGTCTATCATCCTAGTAGGGATAGGCAATCCCATAGCTTTCCATTTGGCCCTTTCTACCATGATAGCTCTGACTTCACAGGTCAGAGGCCCAATGGGGGATTCTGTCAGTTGGCAAATACATTATTCTAATTATGAATCTACCACAATTATGAATCTAAGAACTAAGAAAGCAACAAGAACATGGATTGGCAGACTGCTAGACCCACTGTAATTTCAATTTTGGCCCAAATTCCATTTTTTTACTGGACTACCAGACACCTGTGCATGGACTGGTAGACAACAGCTGCACTGTCAGTCCTCAGGTATTAATATCAACTCAGAGTCCGTGTCCAGGAATCTCTGAGAGAGCTAGGTACTGCCCTTTTCTCTGGACACAATCGCTCTAGCAAACAGACCCAAGTCTCTAGGTGATGACTTGGAACAACACCTACAGGACATCCTTCTGGCAGTGTTGAGCGCTTCCTCAAGGAAGCCTGGCCTCTCCTTCAATCAAGGGGCTGAGTCGGACTTGGGTCTGGAAACCAGGATAAGGGGCTGTGCTGTTTTCCACTGTGGTGATTCAAGTCAGGTTTCTGGCCCACAGACCCAGAGTTTTCCTCTTTTAGAAATATGTATAAATTCTAGCTGGGCGTGGTGGCGCACGCCTGTAATCCCAGCAGCTTGGGAGGCGGAGGCAGGAGGATCTCAAGTTCGAGACCAGAGGAAGTCTGCGTAACTTAGTGAGACCTTGTCTCAAAAAGTAAAAAAAAAAAAACAATGGGCTGAGGGTTCAGCTCAGTGGTCCAGCACTTGCAAAGCACACAGGCGTGAGGCCCTGGGTTCAACCCCCAGTACCACAAAAAAAAAAAAAAAAAAAAAAAAAAAAAAAAAAAAAAAAAAAAAAAAAAAAAAAAAAAAAAAAAAAAAAAAAAAAAAAAGAAAAAGAAAGAAAGAAAGAAAAAAAATATGTATAAATTTTATGTTATGGGGGGTATTTGGGGTTTTGGGTTTTTTTCTTGAGACGGTCTTATTATGTAGCCCAGGATGGTTTTGAACTCATAATCCTCCTGTCCCAGCTTCACAAGTGGTGAGATTATAGACACGCACCACGATGCCTGGCTGTGTGTGTTTTACCATAATAATAATAATTTTAAAAAACCTTGAACAAAAAAGAAATATACTGGTATCTAGAGTGAGCAAGAAAATTAATATTTAGAAAGCTATCCTTCTAATTTATCCCCTGGGAAGACTGTGATCAACTGGCTGTCATCAAAGATTGCTTGAAGATAAAGCATGTTAATCGCCTCTTATCCCCACTGTCTATTATCAAATGTGCTCATTTGTCTAGAAGGTTAAGTTCTACCTCTTGGCCTCTGTTCCTCTAGGATCCCATTGTGCCCAGTGAAGTAAAGAGCAACATCCCTCATGGTCACAGCCCTCCTACAGAGGATGCCCCCTCAGAGCTTCTCAGGGACAACCCCTTCTCTAACGTAATTCTCGGTTTTCTCAGAGCTCTATTGATAGGAACAGGCTGAATAGTGGTGACCAAGTTGAACTGGAGAAACTCATACCAACCTCCCCAGCTTTCAGATCCTTCCTCTATATTACACCAGGAAAGTCCTGGCGCACTCCTCCCCTCATTAGAGTAGAAGCTCCTGAGTGTCGGTTTTGACAAGCAAATGAATTCAACTATTAGTGTTCCATCCCATATTATTAAATCCAGAGACTCTGTTAATTACAACAATATTAATAGTTCAGTATGTACTCCTTCCTGTATGGTCTTATTCTCTAGGTTACGAGTAATGCCAATTGAGAAATCCTATGATTATCTAACAATATGAGCTCTTTGCTTCTGGGGAAGATTTTGTGCTCATTCTGTGAAGCACACAGATTTGTGTGTCTCGGCTCCTCCTACTTCAATGGGCCTGACTTCATGGGTCAGTTGTTGTTGTTAGGTGCCGTCAAGTCAGTGTCCAACCCATAGCATCCCTATGTACAACAAGTAAAACAGTATTGTTAGTGCTTCTCTGTTATTCATAGGGTTTTCAATGGCTAGTTGTTTTTTGGGAGTGGATTGCTGGGTCCTTCTCCCAAGCCTACAGCACCTGGTGTTCCCAGGTGGTCTCCCATCCAAGTAGTAACCAGGACCAAACCTGCTCAGCTTCTGATATCTGACAGGACTGGATGCCACAGTGGTACGGCTGCAGGCTCATGGGTCAGAGGCTGTGTCAAGTTCAACTATACACCAAAGAACTAAGAGAACAGTTTGAGCAGGTACAAGCAGGGCAACCACCCCAGGTGAGGGACCCTGCTGCATGCCCACCCTGGCAGCTGATCAGAGCTTTCTCTGAGGCCCTGTCAGGGAAATAAAGTGTGTGGCTGGCCAAATGAAGCAAGAAAATCAGTTCTTCATCCTTAGTTTCATCTCAGTTCTAATTCAGGCCAGTCTAGCACTCTTTGTTTGTTTGTTTTGTTGTTTTGTTTTGTTTTGTTTAGAAATTTTTAATGTACATCATAATGTGATTCACTTTGACATGCTTTTCATTGTGACAATTTTCATATATGCAATTTGATAAACATTGTTCATACAGGTTACCCCTTACCCTCCCCTATGCTCCCCTCCCTTCTCATCTAAGTTTCCCATCTAAGTCTTCTCTATCTTTTATTTAGTAGTATTTTTCTATATGTCCTTGGGTTCCAGTTCCCTTTAAGATAGAAACTTTTCCTGTAGTGGTCTTTGTATTTATTTTGTTAGAACAATTACATGCGATTTCTAGTCCATTTATAGTCTAGCACTCTTGAAAGAGGAAAGGGAAATTGAAGAAGCTACAATAGCTGTCACTTATCTAACCAGAGCCCAAGAAGCTACAAAACGCCCCCTCCAATGTGGAACTGAATCTAAAGCAGTAAACAGAGAAAATTTGTCCACACAACACAGTTTGAAGTTTTGGGTGTTTTGTTTTGTTTTGTTGGTGCTGTGGACTGAATCCAGGGCCTTGCACATGCTAAACAGCACTCTACCACTGAGCTACGACCCCAGCCCCAATTTAACACAGTTTGCCCTGATCTCAGGACTCCATGTAACAAGCCTACCTTGATTTCTGTCTTCCACAGCTAAGCAAAGAGTAAAAGGAGGAACGAAAGGTGAACAGAGGCAGGTAGGCTGGCCTTTTCTTTTCAGTGTATAAGAAACTATCAGTTTGAATAGTTGTAAGGGCCTGAAAAGATTGAGATCTAAACAGCTTAATTTTACCTGTTGGCTAATGACACAAATTCATTATCCGTTATCAGTCATGAATGTCTGAGTCAATGAAGGGAGAGGGACATTAGCAAGAGAGGAGAAAGTCCTAAGAGAAGGGACTAAAACCAAGAGCTGAGGTCCGAGTAGAAACATCACCTACTTCACACTTGTACCAAGCTTTGCAGGATGACTTACTTTTCTAGTCTAGGGCAAAATAGGATTAAAGGACTTACTGTCAATTTTAATGAGCAGTTACTCCATTTTCTAGTTACATTCGAGCCACTACTCTAAACAATAAATTATGTAATGAATTTGTCTTTCCCAGAGGGGGCATGACACTTTCTCTAGTAGTAAGATACTATTTCATTTCTGATTATATACAGCATTTGAAAAATTTGTCAAATGTGATATAATATCTGGAAAAATGTAAGAGTGCAATCCTTTTTAATCTTAACTTCATGTACCATTTTAGGAAGAAAATCTTAAAAGTCTTAAACCACATGAACATTTCCTGAGAAAAATGGAATAGTATTAACCATTTTGGACAAGGTTTAAAAAATACATTTAAATGAAATTAGGTCTCTTTTGTTAACAAAGATTTAGCTTCTGTTATCAAAGAACAGGTGTTCAAGGAGAAAGAATGTGTGTCAAGGTTAAAGCCACCCACTATCATAATTCTCTCCCAGACTAAGATCACATGCTTACAGGGCTCTGACTCAGACTTTTGGTCACAGCATCAATAAAAATGTTTGCAGAAACAAGTATTGTTGAAGGTGGAGTGCACCGCTAGAACTCAGATTCCTCTCATTTCCAACATTTTTGGGTACTATTGAAAAGATACATTCTCAGTTGCTAGTTTAAACATGACTCCCTGTTGGGTACTATTGAAAAGATACATTCTCAGTTGCTAGTTTAAACATGACTCGCTGTTGCACAGTAAGATACTCGTTACTGATATCTGTCTTACCAAAGCAGACCTGATATTTGGCATGCCAGGAAGCAAAAAGAAAATGGAGTGGGGGTGGGGGAGAGAAAGATAAAGAGGAAGCGGGAAAGGGAAGATGGAGGGAACGAGGGACGAGGGAGAAGAAAACAAAGCAACTGACCAAGGGCAACCGTTGCAACTAAGATGACAGATGGACAGCTGCAGAGTGCCCATCAATCCCCCTTCTAGTCTCCTTCCCAGGAACTTGCTAAAACCAGCATGCTGCCCTTCTTTCCCTTCTCAGATGGAACATCTATACTGATCCTCAGTCTGCAGGTAATTACACACCTTTCTGCATCTTACTCATCTTGTGCTTTTCCTAATTGAATCAGAGAGACTGAAGGTCTCCTCAACCATAAATAACTTCTGATTTCTTATAAGTCAGGATTGCAGAAGGTAGGCTGCCTCCAGACCTGCTACAGCCCGCGGTCACTTCCTGCAGGCAGGTGGGCTTTCTTCTACCTGTGCACGCCTATTTAAAACCACCCAAATACATGGGACACCTAAATCTCTCCATCATTTTACACTATGACTTTCATTCTATCCATAACGACTACTTTCACTAAAAGAAATCTTATTTGAAGTCAATACATCAAACATAAACTACTGATTTTTTTCTTCCCCAGGAATACATGATAATCAAAGTATTTTCACCATTATATTTGCTTGCCTTCTGGGTTGTATAAAATGGCTACCTCAGTGAAGTGTGGTGGTGCATACCTCTAATCCCGGCAACTCAAGAGGAGGAGGCAGGAGCATTGCAAGTTCAAAGCCAGAGGCAGCCTGCATAACATAGACCCAGTCTCAAAAGAAAAAAAAAAAATGCACACACACACACACACACACACACACATTGTTTTTGTTGTTGTTAAGTGCTGTTGAGTCAGATCTGACTCACAGCAACCCTCATAGGGTTTTCAATGGCTGATTGTTTCGGGAGTGGATTGCCACATCCCTCTCTCATTTTTGCAGTGCTGGGATCAAACCCAGGTCCTCTGAGAGTGCGGCTGGGCATTCTACCAGCTGAGCTAAACCCCAGCCCCATAGATATAGATATAGATATAGATATAGATATAGATATAGATATACAGATATATGTGTATCCCAGATGACCTTAAGGATTCAAAGGTAAAATAATGTCATAGTCAAGGACAAATGCACATGAAAAATATTGGACAGCAGCCAGCCACTCCAATTAACATTTTCTAACTCAGCTACAATTTGCCTGAAAATTCAGAAAGTTTTCACTTCCCTTCACCTTCCAGAGCAAACAAATTTATGTGGCAAAGACATGATGTATTTTTTCCTTATTCATCAAGAAAAATGTTCTAAATATAGAGCTATTCTTATTAGAGCTGATCTAAGAAGCAGAAAAACAGCCTGTCATCTCTGCTTTTTCCATATTTGCAGTGCCACTAAAGAGACTAAACTTATTTTGATTTGAGAATGGTACAAATTTAATATGGAAGCCTCCAGGGCATGCCTGTAGCTCCAGGTATCTACTTTTATCACTCATAATAATCTTTTGGAATAGGTTTGTTGACAATATTTACTTCCATTTACATTATAATTCTCCAGATGAAAATGCAATATCATTTAACTTTATGTTTTTATGGTCTGCCTTGTGCCTTAGGGTGGTTCCAATCAATTCTACCAAACAATTATATCGGATTTCTTACTGAATTCATGTTTTGCCATTGTTTGTTCCTACTTTAATCTCATTCATTTGCTCACAATTTCAAAACTTCTCTGGACAGTTATCTTTCAATCTTTCTCCTCAGATGAGCCTTTGGCCAATACTGGTCCCCTTCTTTCTTCCAGAATGCATTTCTGGGGAAATGAATAGTACTCATTTCACAGGAATGCTTTCAACTTCTCTTTGTGCTGAAACAATGGATTAAGAGCTAAATTGTAGTCTCCCTACCCTTGCCCCGCTCTCTTCTAATTGCTCTTTTCCTGGGGACTGTGTAACCATTAGAGATCATTTTGGACCAGTTATAGAACTATCATTTGCTATAAGCAAGGTAGGAATGTTCTGTCTGTTTCCTAACCTTAAGAAACCTTGCCTTTTCCTAATGGTATCACTTTTCTCAAAACCTCAAAAATATACAGCTTGTTTTTACATAACCTGGGATCTCCAAATAGGGGACTGAGCCAACATGCTCCTAACCTCCCCAAAGAGCTCTTTCAGATGGGGCCAATTTCATCAACATTCAAAAACTCTTGCCTCTGCTATTAAAAACAAAAACAAAAAACCCAAAGCACTGAAGATTTTGGCCCTGACCCAAAAGTCTTTCTAACCATCATCATCTTGGTCAATTTTTAAATCCACTAAATCCACCCATCTGACATCTTACTTCACATATTGCTGATTTCCTATTCGTTTACATAAATTGTTAATTTCTTAAATTTATTTTAAAACTGATACATTACACATATTTACTGGGCACAGTGTGATATTTCAATGGCTGTGCACATTCATCACAGATTTTAAATATTCCCATGCCACCCTGATAAACACTCCCAAGGCCACTCCACAAGGGTTAGCTCTTGAAACTACTTCACCTCTGACATTTTAGAGTAGAAAATCTCACTCCCTGGGGGAGGCACAGGACAAGACTCATCCCTCTGATTCCCTCACCACACCATTCCCAAGACTTTTTTCTATTGTGTCATTGCCTCTGGTCCATACACCAACACACACACACACACACACACACACACACACACACACACACACACTTCCCATCCATCAACCCCATGGGCTTCCTTTCACTTTCTCCTGCCTTGTGATTTGCAACCAAGCATTTTTCAGCAGCACTTGCTCATCACCACCCATCCCTCTCCATCTCTGGATGATTTCTTTTCTCTCTTCCCACTCCACTGGGTCCTCCCTAAGGAAAACCTAACCATAGCTACAGATTGGAATGTATGGCTTCCAACCACAGCAAGGCCCTCAATGCACTCAGCACAGCCTCCAGCAAGTCTTTTCAACAACCCTTACGCCACCTAATAATTACAGATACCATTTACCAGGGCAACAAGCATGATGCCAAGTACTGCCCTGGGGTACAGAGTACACTGTATCTATAAATCCCAGCGTCTTTGAATATACTTAACTTCCCTGGCCTCCCTCCATTTGGTTTATAACATGAAACAGTGTTATCTTCTCCATCTGACTGCCATGGGTATGGAATGAGACAACACACAGAAAATGCTGAACACCAAGACACGGCACACAGTCCTCAATAAGGCATAGCTAACATAAGAAAGATGATGCCAGTGATGAAGATGAGTGTCCTGCACCATTACTATGATCCCAGTTTTGTTTGTTTTTTTTTTATTAGAAATTTTTAATGTACATCATAATGTGATTCATTTTGACATGCTTTTCGTTGTGACAATTTTCATATATGCAATTTGATAAGCATTATTCATATAGGTTACCCCTTACCCTCCTCTATGTTTCCCCCCTCCCCCCTTCCTATCTAAGTTTCCCATCCAAGTCTTCTCTATATGATCCCAGTTTTACAGAAAATACTAAGGATACAACACTGCATGGCCAGTAAATGGTGGAAGGAATTTTCAACACAAGTCTGTCTGCTTCCAAAGGCAGGCTTTTTCAATAATACCTCAACAACATCCCTCTACACCCTCAGAAAACAGCAGGGCCTCCCACAGCACCAAGGAGAAGACAGGTCATCAGACACCCTCCAGTTTGTAACTAGGAAGAACAGAGAGAGCGCAGGCGCATTAGACACAGGAAGCTGATACATGATTCCAAGGAAAATCAAGACTGAAGATTCATAATTTTATTTTTTTTAAAGCCAGACTATCGATGTTAGTTCATTCCAAGGTATTTTTCTCCATAGTTGCGACCTTCTGTGACAAAATAGCTTTGTCAAAAAAGAGATCTTAATGAAATGTTACTTCCTAAATTTTAAGTTAAAAGTACTTGAATTATCTTGTTTAAATCAGTTGTTTTTTCTTCTTCGTAGTGCTGAGGACAGAAACCTAGGCTGAGCTACAAGCCCAGTGAGAGTCTGTGGTTTGTTTGTTTTTTTCAGTGACAAACATTAAATTTGGGTCAACTTCTTTAATATTCTTTCTTACCTGAAACATTCATAGTACTCTTAAAAATACTGCTTCATCTTTAAATCAAGATTTTTTTTTTTAAACATGAAAAGTGACTCACATAGAAAAACCCATTTCTGCCTTTCTTGTCACAGCTGGCCCCTTTTTTTCCTTAACAGCATCCCGATTTTTCTTGGGGAATTACCACTCTCCCAAGTTTTGTCTGCTCCGCTAGGTGAGGCTATCTGATTGGCTTCTGCAGGAGGCACATGACCGAGGACTGGCCAATGACTAATTTAGAGAAGCCTGCAGCTGTAGCACTGTGACATCAGATCTGATCAGATCTCAGAAGCTAAGCAAGGCCGGATCTGGTTACTGCTTGGATGGGAGACCACCTGGGGACACCAGGTACTGTAGGTTTGGGAGAAGGACCTGGCAACCCACTCCCCAAAATCAATCCGCCATTGAAAACCTTATTAACAGCAGAGAAACACTGACAATAGTGTTTCGCCTGTTGTACATAGGGTCGCAATGCGTCGGATACCAACTCAACAGCACCTAACAATAACAATTTAGAGAAGGCTCCTGTCCCCACCTGGAGGTGAGGTGGGTGAGAGCCTTGGTCTAGGTCTTCTGATGAAAGAATTGTGAAGAGAAGCCATTTTTCTGTAGGATCACTAAGCGGATAAGATATAAACTGGCCGTCTTTGTCAACACTGGGGGAAAGGTGCCTAAGAAACAAGTAAAAAACAGGAAAACAGAAATGAAGAGCTTCTTCCTGTCATTGGACCACCTGGATCCAGCCTGCCGTGACTAACGCCAAACCCCTGGAGCTTTTCCACAACTCATGCCAATAAATTCCTTTTTGTTTGTTTAGACTAATTTAAGCTGACTGCCACTTCCAACCAAAAATATCCCAACACAACCTATTGCTGCCAAATACCTAAGATAATTCACTGAAATTAAAAAAAAAAAAAAAAGCATGGTTGATTTTTGCAGGATGGCAAAGCAGCCAAATGTCATCACGTTGAATTTACTTTGTTTTGTTCTCTGTTACTGCGCAGTGATTTAAAGAGATGGGATGAGGGGGAAAGAGCTCACTCTGATAGGCACGTGGGTTTGTCTCAGGGGGATTAAATCTCTAGGAATTTTTACCCAGGCTTTCACATTTCATTTCTAAGGTCACCCTTCCATCCATGTTTTAATCACTCAAGTGTGTTCTGGGATCTACTTCTCCAAGCGATGTTCTCCCTCACCACATCAACCCCCTCCAGAAACTGCTCCAGTCTTTCTTACTCTCCTACTTCCTCCTCTTTAGCCAATAGATCCATCCACATCTTCTCCACTTAAAACAATAAACAGAAAAAGAAAAAGACACAAAATCATTTATACACCCAAGTAGGCAGAAATACTAACATAACATGTTGAAGAAACCACTGTAAAACATGACTGATGGCTGTCTTTGGTGGTAGGATCATAGCTGCTTTCTTTCTCTTAAAAAAGATAAATACTTTTCTATCAGGTATAGAAGCACATGCCTATAATACCAGTAACTCAAGAAGTGGAGGCAGAAGGATGGCGAGTTCAAGGCCAGAGGCAGCCTACATAACTTAACGAGACCCTTTTTCAAAATAAATAATAAATAATAAATAAAAACTGGGCTGGGGCTGGGCATGGTGGTATATGCCTGTAATCCCAGCGACTCAGGAGGCAGAGGCAGGAAGACTGAGGCAGTCTGCATAATTTAGCAAGACCCTGTCTCAAAAAGTAAAAAAATGGGCTGGGCATGCAGCTCAGTGGTCCAGCACTTGCAAAGCATGCAAGTGCAAGGCCCTGGGTTGAACCTCCAGTACCTCAAAAAAAAATGGGCTGGGGGTGCAGCCCAGTGGTAGAGCACTTGCAAAGCATGTGCAAGGCCCTGGGTTCCACCCCCAAGTACCACCAAAATAAGTAAATAAATACTTTTCTGTCTTTCCAAATTTTCTTAGTGTTTCTTTTGTAATAGAAATACGTACTTTTAAAGACATGCTTCCCCTTTAAGCTAGCAAACACTGTGCAGCACTCTCTCCACTTCCTCACTCATTTCTACTGTGACTCTGTTATTATTCACTCTATTCAGCTGAAACCACTGTTCCCCACAAGATGGATGTGGCCATCACTCCATATCCAGTGGCTTCTCCTACTCGTTCAGCCCATCTGACCTCTTTGGAGCATCAGCCATCCGCTCCCTGGGTTCAAGTCAGAAATTACAATGGTACCCTCTTGTTCCTAGCCCCTGCTGCCCCATTCTGTCATTCAACACAGCTTATCATTCGTGTTTCCTAACATAGCTTGAATGCATCGCATCTTCTCCTATCTGCTAGCTGACCTCCTCTGGCCTCACCTTCATTATTTCTCTGTGCCTGCACCCTTCCCCCATGTCATCTGTCACACCGTCTGTGTATCACTGTAAAACACAAATGCACTCATTTAATTCTTCCTCGACTTTAAAATCTCTAATGTCTCTTGAAAGCATACAAAAATCAAGTACAATCTCTGGACTGGCGTCAAAGGCCCTTCCCAAACTGGCCCCAGCCCATCATCTTATACCTCTGTCCGTCCTGTACCACAGGCTTCAGGGAGGACCAGCTGGGTGGCTGTGCCTAGAAGATACTCTGCCCTTTGGTGCCCTGTGCCTTTTTTCATGTTTTTTCCTCTACCCTGGGTTGCCCTTCTTTCCCTTCCTTTCAGAAACTCTTGCTCATTGGTCAAGACCCAGGCCAACATTAAATTCTGACTATTTTCACAATTAGCCCTTATCACACTGTGTTTTGGTCACCAGTAGCCAGTGATCTACTGAAGTGCATTGTATTTGCAGTGATATACTGACTTCTTGCCTACAGAAAATAGTCAACTGAATAGGAAAAGGGGACGACGATAAAAATTGTAGACCTTCCCCAGAGAACTGATCTTTTAATATAATTAAGAGATTAATAGCATTTCTAGTTTCCAAAAATACTTCTCCCAAAAGGCTTTGATGTAGCCTATATAATATGGTGGTTGCCCTGTTTGAAGTTCTCTACTCTCAGTACCCTTTATGCTATTTTGGCTACTTCTTTTGCTTTGGAATCAATCTGTTTAAAGAAAAATAAAAATTTTCAATCTTCATAACAAAAATGATAAGTCATCTTAATTTCTTTGCTGCTCAGTCATTCATGGTATCAACTAATTTTACAGTCCAGATTTATAAATCTACAGCATTTACTGAAAAAAATGAATATTGAAACATACTTTTTGTACAAGGATAACTAAAATCATAGTAGGCTTTAACTTTTTCTAATTAAATTTCCTATCTTTATTTTTTAGAGGGTCATTTATTTAATAAATCTACTTTATTTTCCCTGCAGTCATACCACTGTGGCATCTGATCCCATCAGATCTCGGAAGCTAAGCAGGGTCGGACCTGGTTAGTACATGGGGAGAGACCACCTGGGAACACCAGGTGCTGTAGGCATGGGAGACGGACCCAGCAACCCACTCCTAAAAAACAACCACTGAAAACCCTATGATTAGCAGAGAAGCATTAACAATAATGTTTTGCCTGTTGTATGTAGGGTCACCGTGAGTTGGATACCGACTTGACGACACCTAACAACAACAACAACTTTTAGTTATAGGACATCTAATGAAGTACAGACACTGAAAACTTTAAATGTGAAGAATTTAGGATATTAATAAGGTAGTTAAAAGGCATCTCATATCCTGGAATAGTTCATTCTGTTAACAAAATCATGACTGATTTTTACTGGAAATTTCCATGCCTCTAAGAAAAGGAGGTCATCATGAAATCACTGTCTCCCTGAAGAAAAGTGATAGAATTTATTCAACAACTATTTATTAAATACTGCTCAAAGTTCAAACATAGTAAACACTATATTCAGTTATGATGCTAATAGCTCTAGAGCACACTACAAGTTAAGACATTTCACTTCTTTCAACTCCCATGAGGGAAAAGACAACACTAGGAATAATTACAACATAAACTCAATATATCACTTAAAAGGTCTAAAATACTGCAAAGTTGAATAGAGAGAGATACTATATCCAGTTTAGAGGTCCAGAAAATACTTTTTGCAAAGAATAAAACAGCCTTAAAGAATAGACAACATTTTTACAAAGAGAATTGGAGCAAAGGCCCTTCCAAGCTTCTATAGTTTGCACGTTGAATGTCCCCCAAAGGCCCATGAGTTAAAGGTTTCATCCATGCAGTGGCACTACTGGGAGGTGGTGGAACCATCAGGAGGTGGGGCCTGGTGGGAGATCATTGGGGGCATGTCTACAGGAGGAATTATGGGAGCCTCCTCTACCCCTCTCTGGTTCTACATGCAAACTATGAGTACATGGGCTCCCCATGATGCCATCTGTGCCACGAGGCAATACAGAAAAGGCCCCATTCTCACCAAGCCTGTGCTATGCTACTTATACTTTGAAAAAAAAAATGTGAACTAAAGAAACCTTTCCTTTTTATAAAGTTTATTGCCTCAGGTACTTTGTTATAGTAATGGCAGGCTGATTAATCCCATAGGCAGAGGGGGCAGCAAGAAATAAGTAAAAGAGACAGAAAACAGGAGGTTGGGGTGGCTTCCTGGGAGTGGTCTCGTTGAGCAGGTCTTTGGCTTCCCTCCCAAGCCTTGGCTTTGCTCCCTCCTGGGTGCAGCAATTCCTCCCAGTCAGCTGTGTGCTCCTCAATGCAGCCAGTCAGCTTAAGGCTAAAACAAATGGTTTCCTATTTTCTGGGGAATCTGGGTTCAATGCAGAGGGCAATGGATAATAATTGCAAAGTTCTGAGCAGAAGTGCTCAAGTACAAGGCAGCGCTTGAGGAAGATTAATCTGGCAACAACATACAGAAATGAAAGAAAGAGACTCAGGGAGAGACCAAAACACTGCAATGATAAGAATAAGGTAAGGATGCAAGCTTGCTGTTGCTGCTTGTTTTGGTAATAAATTCAAGCAGAGCAACCAGGAGTTTGAGGCAATCCATTATTGCTTCTTTTGCGCCTAAAGTTCCATATAAAATGTGTATTTAATTCCCAGAAAACTTTACAACTCCACTCTAGTCTTCTCTGAATTCTTCTTTATAATTAAAAAAAGCCTGGCTCTATTTATAATGTTGGACCACTGACAGCTTTCGAGCCCTGTCACTCCTCCTTTTCTGCCCAACATTTGTGCAAGCCGATGAGAAAGCCTGGGCACTTCTTCCCTGGGCCACTAGAAAGATCAGACCTCTGACCCGCACAGGAGCCTTGCCCCAGCCCACTCCCCAACCACAACAAAAACCAGAATCACTCAGTCCTCTTTCTTTCACTCAAACTGAGTGGATGACTTTAGGTGGGTGTCCTCCTTTCCCCAGAAAGCCTCACTGTGTGAGTGATAAATCTTTTCATGCACTGTTGTGTGGCTTCTTTGGTCTTGGAATCCAACCAGTTTGGGGTGGACAGATCCCAATCTTCCGAGGGTAACCACAAATACTCCTAAACTGGCAACTCCTGTAAGGTACTTATTCTATCTAGCCTCCAGGTCAGAGCACGTAGAGAAAGGATATGACAGAAAGATTGAGTACAAGGCACCTCTCATAGGAAGATGCCACTTTATTAACGTCCTGTGGCCTAAAGATCTGCTCAGTGTCGACTATGTCAAATGGTGTCTTGGTGCATTTTCCATGACTGTTAACAAAATACCCAAGGCCAAGTGGTTTAGAAAAAAGTTTATGTGGTTCACATACTGGAAGCTAGGAAGTCTAAGACCATGGTGCCAGCATCTGCTCGGCATCTGGAGAGGGTTTGGTATGCCATCATAACTGGCAGAGGGTGTGACATGATGAGATAGAGCAAGCATCTTAGCTTGGTCTCTCTGCCCCTTCTTATAAAACCACTAATACCATTGTGGGGGCCCCACCTTCATGACCTCATCTAGCCCTAAAAACCTCCCAAAGACCCACCTCCACACAGGAATCTGAGGATTAAATTTCCAGTACATGAACTTTTGGAGGACGCATCCAATCCACAGCAAATGGTCATATCTAGTCACTCGAATATCCAGTTATCAACTTAAAAATAATTCAATGTACATATGGTAAATACCCAGCTTCAGCCTTTCCTCCCTGGCTAGCTCTAAGACACTGCAGTCATGGGAGCTATATGCTTAATGCTCCTATAATCACTGACTGTCAACTAGAAGAAGTATCTATACAAGCTGGGATGGAAAGAAAATTATACATTACCCTTTCTTGCGATTCTGAGCTAGAATGCCAAGGCAACTGAAAGGCTAAAATGAAATGTCACAAATAACAACATTCTTCAAATAGCACATGTAAACCAAATGGTCATCTTTAGATGGATGTGGCACAGAAAGGACTTTCACACATTTTCATCCATACCTACAGAGAGCTAAAAGTCACAACCATGAAAGACAGCATCTTCATCAGAAAGAAAACTTATCATAATCATAATATTAAGTACTTACACATCTTTAGCTGCTCCCGAAGGGCCTGGGGGAGAAAAAGATAAGTCTGTATTGGTATGATTAACAGAATTGCTACAAAAATGTTAATTAAGCTCAATACCTAAACAGATAACAGAAAACAATGTTTTGTTTTTAATCATTTCTGAAAAGGAAAAAGGCAGGCAAGAAAGTCATAAAATCAGTTCTTAAGTTTCAGATCTTAGGGTAAGAATTTATTCTGCCCATTTTTAACAACTGCGGAAATGACAAGGTTTTGTTTCCAAAAGGGATTCTACACCTCACCTCATCCAATCTTCTACCTGACAGAGAAGGAAACTGACAGGCTTTAAGAAACATTTTCCTTTCTACGCAACACCTTCTAAGTGTCTACACTGTGCTGTTGAAGTCACACTAAAAACAAAGCTGAAGCAAAGTCATGGGACAAAATGCAGGTGACAGACTCAATGAATTAGGAAGTCTCAAAGACACCAGTTCAAGTCCAAAAGGACTCACCAGTATTTCTTCTAACTCTGTTCTCCTTTCTGCTTCCCATCCACATACCAAAAATAGACCATCTCTTTTGGACTCCTGGCTTATCACAGATTCTCTGCCCACACTCTCCTCACCTCATATCTTTATCTGCAGGACACAGAACTTGGTTCCAACTTTTACTAGCTATGTGGCATGAAGTATCCCTTAGTCTCTTAAAACCTCTCTTCCCTCTTAAACCAAATGAGGCCAAAAAGATTACCTTTCTCAAAGGCTACTATGAAGATTTAAAAAGACAATATGTATAGACACTCAGCACAACACTGGGAACATAAAAATAGCACATTGAGCATGGTGTGGTCACACATGCCTGTAATCTCAGCGCTTGAGAGGCTAAGGCCAGAGGAGGGACATGAGTTCAAGGTTAGCCTGGTCTACATACAAAGTTTCAGGCCAGCATGGGAGACCCTGTCTCAGAAAAAAACAAAACAACAACAAAGAACAAAATAGCACATCAACTTATTATTAGCAGTCACAGTTAATCTACTATCTGTTTCTGTACCTATGAAATGGAAATCAAAGTAATTTCTTCGTAAGTTACAGAAATTTTAAAATAAAGGAAAATGTGCTACAAAGTAAAGAACGCAGGAAAAGTAATTTCCAAAACTGAAAGGACACTTAATGCCACATAGCTAGCTAGTAATGATTGGAACCAAATTCTATGTCCTCCATACTATATACATATATATGGGAGAAGGACCTGCCAATCCACTCCCAAAAAACAATCAGCCATTGAAAACCCTATAAATAGCAGAGAAAAGCTAACAATAGTGTTTCGTCTGTTGTACGTAGGATTGCTATGAGTTGGACTCCTACTTAACGGCACCTAAAAACAACGTGTGTGTATATACATATACATATATATGTATATACACACACATATATATACACGTGTGTGCATGTGCATATGTAGAGACGGAGAAAATAAGAACATGTAAGAGAGTGCTTCTAAATCTGAGATCATTTAAACCAAAGTCTTAAAATTTAAAAACAATTTTTTAATTAACATAAAAATTGCTAGCATTAGAATGTTTTGATAGGGAATTTTAAGAAAAAAAGATTAGTGCCCCCATAAGCCCATAAAAATGAACATTTTATTTCAGAGTCAAAACAGAGAATCTGGAAGAAAGTCTAGAAAGAAAATAACATCTTTTTCTTATTTTTATTTTCACGGAAAAGAACCGGGCATGGTTTTGGGGGGCTGGAATTTAGCTCAGTTGGTAGAGCGCTGCGCTGCAGTCTCTGAGGTCCCGAGTTCAATTCCCAGCACCACAAAAATGGGAGAAGGACCTGGCAATCCACTCCCAAGGCAATCCCAAAACAGTCAGCCATTGAAAACCCTGTGAGGGTCGCTATGAGTCGGATACCAACTCGACGGCACCTAACAACAACAACAACGATGGTTCGGGGGTTGATTGTGGTCAGGGGAGAGGAAAGACAGAGGTGGCAAAAGCTTTGATTCTCCAAGGCTTACAGAGATGACACTGTGGACCCAGAGTCATCAACATTTAGTGAGGGACATCTAGTAAAACCCATGGAGAGAAGAGTGGGCAGACGCTGTCCCCACTGCATCGCAGGGAGGGCGGCAGGGCAGTGGGTAGGAACAGCGGCTTCTGGAAGGCAGAAGACTAGAGGCAGGTCCCTGCTCCAATGTTTGTCTAGCAGTTATTAAATCATTTTGCTTTAGTGTCTTAATAAATGGGGACACACTGGGCCAACAAGGGCAGCTAAGAAGGCAAAGCACAATAATTATGCGTGAAATGAGTTTATAAATGGCACCGTGTTGTGCAATCAGGACTTGCTTTAATCAGCCAGTGGGAACTGTCCTCTCCTTCACCTTGATTGCACCAAGCTAAGGGCACCAAAAGACCTCCCCCTGCCAGCCTCACCTTTTCACAACCCAGCAGGCCCAAGGGAGCTGCAAGGTGCCACCTTCCCAAAGGAAGTCAAAAGGTCATTCCTTCTGCTCTAAAATATTCCTCATTTGAAAGGGCAGTGTCTATCTAATAACTACAGTGGTGGGGGTAGGGGTGTCAGGGACACTACATCAAGTGCATACATGTGATTGCAAAGTGCACTCATTTTCAAAAATGGAAAAAAGTGTGCATCTTAGAAGCAAGGGAACATAACGGTTAATGGTAAGCCCAGGGCTAGGGGCTTAAGCTCAGCTGGTAGAGCGCTTGCTTAGCATGCACTGAGGCCTTGGACTTGATCCCCAGCACCACAAAACAGAGAAAGAGAGGAAGAAAGCTTATAACCAAGGCAGGGAGGCTACGACTCCCCCACATACAATATTTTGGAGTAAAAAATTAATTTTATAATGGTTGGAAACCCTCAGCAAAACTATCAGAATACACGCGTATAGAAAATGTGAAGTACTATTTCTTTCAAAGGTATAAAATCATAAAATGACCAGAAATAGAAAAACTATTACTCCTGCTACAATATTTTAATCACGTCACTTAATTATAATTAACCAGATTGAGATTTCTTATCTAGATAATTTATACAAAAAAACACTTTGTCCGGAACTATTTAGATAGTGACAAAATCCCATTTGCTTTCAATTGTATTTGCAAATAATATGACTTATCCTTTATTAAGCAAATATGCATAGTGGTATCTAACTTCTTTTTAGGTTTTCTTGGACAAATCATCCCTGTTAATATCACTTCATTTCCTGCCAAACTGGCTCTTTACTGTTTAAATGCAGCCTTAGTGGGTTAATATAATGAGCCTTGGAAGAAATAGAGATGGAGAGAAGGTAACAATGTTTCATATGAAAAGCACCGAAAAATATAGAGAATGTTAGAATTTCTGCGAGTCAAAAGATTTAATGACTAGTTTCCAAAACTATATAAATGATAATTATAATTTCAGTTATCTTCCCATAAAATGGAGAGGGGGAAGGTTTAATTTCAGAAAAGTATTAAATCCAGTTCCAATTTCAAAAAGTAATTGTTAATGACTAGGATATCTAAGGGAGAACATTTCCTTCTGAAGGTCACTGTTTCCTTAACATTTAAACATTGTTGGTTACTCACAGTATTACTTTATTTCACCAAGATCATGTTTAACTTTTACTTCATATGCTTGGAATGATTTTATTATTTTTATTCATGAGTCTCAAGGTCAAAAGTCTGAGTTCCTTAAAAAATGCATAGCAAATCCAATTTATCTAAACATTCAAAAAACTTAATCTGATATTAGGATATCATAGAAAGAGATTTAGTCTTTTTCTCTGGTTCTTGGCACAGAGCTCCTAAAACTCTTGGAATTTCCTGAGTGATAAGGATGGCAGGAGCCTTTTCT
This sequence comes from Pedetes capensis, assembly GCA_007922755.1. NCBI lineage: Eukaryota > Metazoa > Chordata > Mammalia > Rodentia > Pedetidae > Pedetes > Pedetes capensis. The sequence goes on along the minus strand of VMDO01003336.1, from coordinate 28,964 downwards.
AAAGTTCTAATGAGGGGACTCCTGGCCAAGCCCCTAGAGAGCTTCAGGATAGAGCTGGTGGCCGGAAAGACCAAGCTTTGATGAGAGGAGCTTGCAACTTGGAGCCCCTCTGCCCAATTGCTGGGGAGGGGAGAGGGCTGGGGATGGAGTTAATCACCAATGGGCAATGGCTTAATCAACCATGCCTACATAATGAAACCTCCACAGAAACTCTCAAAGGACCAAGTTCCGTGAGCTTCCGCAGTGGTGACCACATCCACATGCCAGGCAGACAGCACCCTGCAACTCCATGCGGCCAGAGGCCTGTGCTTGGGACTTTCCAGACCTCGCCCCATGTACCTTCACCTGGCTGTTCATTTATATCCTTCATCATAAAACGGAATCTTGAGTAAAGTGTCCTCCAGAGTTCTGCAAGCCCTTCTAGCAAAGTACTGATCCTGAACAGGGGCATGATGGGAGCTCTTGTGTTTGTAGCTGAGTTGACAGAAGGGTGGGCAGCTGGGAGACCTCCTCCTGTGACTGTGTCTCAAGTGAGGCTGACTTGTGGGACTTAGCCCTGACGCCTGAGGGGTCTACAGCAACCCCTGGGCAGTTAGTGTCAGAAATGAACTGCACTGTAGGACACACTTGGTGTTAGAGAATTGGCTGGGGTGAAGAGGAAAAACTCTCAAGACATTCACCTTTCCTATAAAAATGTGGTGACCTACTAGTAACAGAGGCTGAGAACAGCCCTGAAGTACTCTGAATCACCCTGGGATTGAATGGGGTAGTATTTCTTTCAGTAAATATGCATTTATATCCCAGATACAGAGTCTTTACAATTTTTGGGGGGGCAGGGTACTGGGGGTTGAACCCAGGGCCTCGCACCTGCATGCTTTGCAAGTACTGGACCACTGAGCTGCCGCCTCCAGCCATTTTTTTTTTACTTTTTGAGACAGGGTTTCGATAAATTACTCAGACTGCCTCTGGTCTCGAACTTGCAATCCTCCTGCCTCTGCCTCCCGAGCCGCTAGGATTACAAGCGTGAGCCATGGCGCCTGGTTTTGCAATATTTTTATACATTAATTTTGTTCCATCCGTGACCAACTGCAGAAAAAATCTTCTGCATTAGCTTCCTAGGGCTGCTATTACAAACCACCACCATGCCCTGGGTGGCTTGCAACAACGGAAGTATGCGCTCTCGGAGGTGTCTGCAGCCAGGACCTCTCTCAGCCAGATGCCCAGAGAGGGATCCGCTCCTGCCTTCCCGAGCTTCCGGGACAGCAGGCATGCCCTGGCATCCTATAGCCTGTGGCCGTCACACTCTGCCCTACCTCCGTCTTCGGGTCCCCTTCTCTCTGAGTCTCTGTTCCTTCTCTCTTCTAAGGACACATATCATTCCACTTAGATCATCAGTAACTCCAGTATTATCTAGTACCATCTCATCTCAAAATCCTTCACTTAATTACATTTGCAGAGACCCTATATCCAAATAAGGTCACATTCACACATTCTGGGGATTTGGACCGGGACACAGCCTTCCAGGGACCACTATTCAACCTATTTAAAACTTCTTACCACTGTCTTCCCTGTCCTCAAAAACAAAAATAAATAAGTGCTGGGGATTGAAGGTGCAGCTCAGGGGCAGGACACTTGCCTAACATACATGAGGTCCTGGGTTCAATCCCTAGTGCCATAAATAAATAAATAAATAAATAAATAAATAAATAAATATTCTCCTTTGAAAAGAAATATGTGGTAAAATTAATATTTGGGGGAGGCTAAATTTCATGTAATATATCATACATTCCAAACACACAAAATTTTATTCCTAGTGAATGCTAAATCAAGCCAGCTGCAAAACACTGCCTCAGTTCGGTAAGTTTAAGTACACATACATAAATCATCTCGGTTCCCACAGGCAGATGTTCCTTTGAGATCTCATCAGTCTGTCTTGTATGATGAGAAGAATGAGTCACTCTGCACGACTGCCTTCAGTATTATTCAAATTCATACATTTATTGATGTAGGGGGTTTCTTATACATGCCAAATTCTAATAGGAAGAAAATACTTGGGGGAGTGTGGGGGGTGCGGGGGGGTGATGGTAAAGTTTGTGCATGCTAGGCACGTGCTCTGCCACTGAGCTACATCTCCAGCCCCTTATCTCTTTTAAAAGGAAAGATCACACATTTTTACACTTGACAAACTAGCCTATTAGCGTCTTTCTTTGACCTGTACACTACCCAGGGTGCCAAAATAATGTATACCCATTTTAAGACATGTTATCTATGTAGTAATTTTCACAGTTGAATTGAATTACAGTAGCAATGTATAGTATGATGTTCTGGATTATATTTCTATTATCACATCAGCACAAGCATACGATACATTCTTAAAAGAGCAAATTGGAAAGTTTTCATCTCACAATGGCACTCTCTTATATGTTCTTTATGGAGTGTATGAAATACAATGGAAATATTCATAAGTAAATAAACTGCTAAATTATACATTAAGTCATATTTCATTCTTCAAACTGAGTGATAATTCTCTCTGCCACATGAAAAATAAAATTATGTACATAAAAAAAACTAAAGATTTACCAATCACTCTTCTTATAGCTTAAATAATCAGAAACATAAATGATGATGGATCCTGTGGGAAATAATAAAAACATGCAATGTTTTACTTTTTTATAAAAGAAAACGTCCCACTGAGAACTATACAAACAGAAAAAAATATGCAAAATGCTCTTTACTTTTGATAGCTTGCTACAGGCTTCTCTGACCCATAATAGTTCTAAAACGAGGTCATAGTCTCAGTTTGGCCAAAAGAAATGGAACAACAGCTCATCACTTCCTTCAAAGCAGTATTTACTTTTAAAAAGCCAGTAAAAAATATATAGACGCATAAGTCATTCCTTCCAATAATGGAGAAAGAATTTCAGGCCAATGTGTCCTAGAAATTATGTCAGTGAATGCGGAAGCTCTTACAGAAAATCTCTGTTTATGGGTTGTCCTTGTGAAGGAGTTACACTTTAAATTGGTAAAAATTAATAAGTAAAAGCAGATGTAGACATATAAGGTAACTGACAATTAGCTGCTATAATATGATTTAAGCTATACCTATAATAGATTATCATATATCCTCAAATCTAATCCTCACCCTTTCCACAGTTTTAGAGAGCCATAATGTCTATAGCCATACCACCCGGGCATCTGATCCCATCAGATCTCGGAAGCTAAACAGGGTTGGGCCTGGTTAGTATTTGGATGGGAGATGTCCTGGGAACACCACTAGGTGCTATAGGCATGGAAGAAGCCCAATTCCAAAACATTCAGCCATTGAAACCCTATGAACAGCAGAGAGGCGCTGTCAGACATAGTGCTGGACATGGAACAGTATATGGTAGTGTTTCCTTCTGTTGTATATAGGATCACCATGAGTCGGACCCCACGGAACGGCAAAGTCAGATGCAGATTAGAATCACATGTGGATTGGACTCTCCTTTGAGAAGTGGGTCGAGAGCTGGATCAGAGCTCTTGACCACAAATCCAATCTGCACGAGATTCTAATCCACATCTGCTTTTGTAGTTCTCTAAATCTGTGGAAAGGGTGAGGATTAGATTAGAGAATATATGGTGTACATATAAGTGGCTCACTGCAGAACTGAATAACTAAATTGGACACCTTTATGAACCACTCAACTGGTTGTGGTATCAATTCTGGGGAGCTGAAGCAAGTGAATGATGCACAGAACTTCTGATTCTGTTTCACCCTCGACAACTGCCTAGACAGAAATATCCACATCTCTCGCCATTCATGCTCACTTCTAACCCAGTCCATCCAAGAACATACAGATCACCTGCCTCTTCCTACCTTACCTGTACAGTGAGAAGCCACCTCCTTCCAGTTTCTCAGGCTTTATCAGTTTTAGTTCATAGGTCAATGTCCCTCCCTCTCCATCCTGGACCTGCAGTCTCTCCTCTGCCAGTCATTCACAGGTCTCTGACTTCAAGGCCTCCACCACTGGTGCAGGCTGGGATTTAGTTCAGTTGGTAGAGTACTGCTCTGCAGTCTCTGAGGTCCCGAGTTCGATTCCCAGTACCGCAAAAAAGAGAGAAGGACATAGCGATCCACTCCCAAGGCAATCCCGAAATCAGCCACTGAAAACTCTCTAAGGGTCGCTATGAGTCAGACATGACTTGACAGCACCTAACAACAACAACAACTGGGGCCCATGGCCTCAGTCCAGGCCCTTAGCATTTCAGTGACTCCAGATCACAGCTTTAAATTAAGCCACTCCTGCATGTGCACACCTTCAATGGCTCCCTCTCCCTTCCACATCAGTTAGAAACACCTTTCCGTATGGATCATACATAGCTTTCCCTACAATAAGAAATTGTCCATTGAGTCCTTACAATACCTGCAGCACTGTTCTAAGAAGGTGATACACATTAACTCACTTCATCTCAAGTAGGTCCTATTATTATTACTTAGTAATTTTACAGTCAAGGAAACAAAGGTACAGACAGCGTAAGAAAGTTGCCCCAGGTCACTCCAGCTTGGGCCTTCTGGTTCCCACCCTGCTCTCAATTCTGAGGCCCTCTGCCTCTCCATCCTCCTCGCCCTCATCCCATCCAGCCTTCCTTCCTTCCCACCACCCGTAACCAAATGAACTACTAACATCAGCCAGGCCAGGCTTCTCCCTGCCCAGAAACACAACAAGCCTATTTCTGTCCCTTTGACTTCACAGAGCACTAGAAATGCTCCTCAGCTGGGGATGCGGCTCAGTGGAGAGCCCTTGCCTGACATGCAGGAGGCCCTTGGTTCAATCCCCATAAACATAACATTTTCCAAAATAAGTAAATAAATAAAGGGGGGCCCTCTCTTCCAAATTCTGCTTATCCAATTCTTACCAATTCCCCAAAGCCAAATCAAGTCCCACTTCTCCCAAGCAGGGCGCCTGACTGCTTGAGGTTTTATTTCCCTCCCTCCCACTGCCACATCACAGTGTACCCACACAATTTACGACTTAATTTGCTATTTTATTTGTCTTCCAAATATACTTATTCGGTCAACAAATATTTTTGGAAAGCCAAAAATTCCATTAAAAGTTTGGAGCTTGGTCTAGAGCAAGCATGTACAATCCACAGGACAGCTTACTAATGCAGCCCCACAAAATATATTAACATCGTGTGTTTTGTAGCATTTGTTTGTAACCCCCCTTCCTGTATATGTGCACTAACTACATCATATAATTTATGGGCAGCCAAAGACAATTCCTCTTCACTCAATGTGGCCCAGGTAAGATTGGCCACCCCCAGTGGAGAAGCCAAGTATAGCTAGGAACCAAATGTCTGGGCTCTCAGGAGGCCATGGGGGGAGCGGGACAAACGAGACAAGAAATAAAGCACCTGCTCTCCAGCAAAAGGTGTTTCAGAGAAAACAAGACAGAGTTCAGCACGTTTAAAGGATAGGAGGAAGGAGAGTGACCTTCTTCCTACTGTTAGGTGAGAGGAAGAGAGAGCAACGCAAGAAACAAACGACCACTTTGATGATATCAACAACATTTTGCTTTATTTCCCACAAGGCATAAGCTGACGCTGAGCACAGTCATATCACTCCAACACTATCGAACCACCCACGGGTGTCAATGGAGGCTGGAGCAGTGCAGCTACCTCAAAGAAAATGCAATTATCTAGCTAACTGAGGACCAGGAAATAACTAATCTAAGTAATTGGACCCAAAAGGATTATATTAACTCCCTAGGTACACTGATAAAATAAGACAAATAATTGCTAAGCTCCTCTGCCTATTGTTATATAAATAGCAAAAGGACCGTTATGGAAACATTCTTTTTTTATTATTTATGCATTACTAGTGGCTAAGCCCCAGGGCCTCATGCACACTTTGCAAACACTCTACCAGTGAGCTGCACCCCCACCCCTTTTTTTACCTTTCGTCTTGAGATAAAGTCTCTCATTAAGTTACACAGGCTGCCTCTGGCCTCAACTTACCATCCTCCTGCCTCTGCCTCCTAAATTGCTGGGATTAAAGGTATGTGCCACAACACCCACCAATAGAAACATTCCTTTCTTTCTTTTTTCTCTTTTCAGGTTTTTTTTTTTTTTCCTGCAGTACTGAGGATTGAACCCAGGGTTCACACATACTACGCAAGTACTCTACCACTGAGCTGCACCTCCAGCTCCTTTTTTTAAATTTTGGGACAGGGTCTCCCTAAATTGTGCAGGTTGCCTCTGGCCTCAAACCTGCAGCTCTCCTGCCTCAGCCTCCCAAGTCACTGGGATTATAGGCATGCACCACAGCACCTGGCTCTGTTATAGAAACATTCTGACAATAAACTGCCCACAAAATTATGGCCAGACAATTGCCAATCACATATCTCTGGCAAAAACTACAACTAATCAATTCAATCAAATATCAGGAGCCAAATGCTTCTAAAATAACTATTCTGTAGGCAAGTAATTAGTCTCCATTGAAATGGACTATTGTAGATATGTGGAAACACTGGAACTTTTAAGGGACTTTTTGATTTACATTTAAAAAGTATATTCTGGTTTATATTACAAAGACTCACTCAATTTGTATCTTTGTGACTATACAAAAGGGACTGAGCAACCTGTTGTACTTAATATTAGGTCAAAAAGCAGACTTGCTCATTTCTCTGCCTTGTTAGAGGAGAGTTCAAGGAGACACAGCACCTGACTGCATGGGGAGAAGGAAATTACACAAAATGCTCTGCCTTATAATAAATGTGACAACCGTAAAAAAGATTGTTTAATCCAGATATTTTCCAGGAAATATGTGCTAAATCTTCACAAAATGGAAACTACAAGAAGCCCTCTTACTCTAGTTCTAGGATAGGAAAAATCAAATTCCTACAATGACAGAGTGATTATATCAAAACAGTAAAATGGGCTGGGGATGTAGGGCAGTGGCAGAGTGTTTGCCTAGCACACTCAAGGCCATGGTTCAATCCACAGCACAGAAAAACAATAAAATAAAATGGAGAGTTCTTGTGTACTCAAAAGGATTCTCACAACCTCATCTGGGCTCACAGTGCAACTCCTCCCCCAGGAAGCCTTCTCTGATTAAACTGTATCATTCAACATCTCCTAGACACTTAAGATGTTCAAGATGTATTCTACTACACACTGCTTTGCAATTATTCTCACATGCTTACTCCTTCCACCTAGACTATCAGCTCCTCAATAACAAGGAAGTTTGATTCTTATCCTAAAGTTCCTGGTTAGATGGCTCTGCACACAGGCATGGACCACACATAAGCTTAAAGTTAGAAAGCTCCCACAGCGGGTAAAGCTACCCTGAATTTATCAAGGGGTTGGTCCATCTCACTTTCCTCATGGCCATTGGACCATTTATTACACATCCATTTCTCCACTGATGTGGGCATACAGAAGCAAACCTACTCAAGTACATTACTGCATATCAATTCATCATATTAACCAAGTTTGCTAGCCAAAAGCCAAGAAAGGCAATTGTCCACCTAGCTCAGAGAAAAGTGAAACAATTATCTGAGTTTGCCTGAATTATTTAAGGCATACAGTAGAGCTTTTAATGGGGATTTCAGGATAGGGGTCACTATAACAATTATAACAATGTTAAGACGTGAAAATGAATCTGCCATTTTCTTGTCAAATATTCAGGGAAGGTCACTTTCTCTTCAACATGCTAATAATTTTTTACTAAAATATGGTGATTACAGTTTACAGAATATTTTCCCACATTATCTGATTTTGAGTCTCACACAACCCCAAGGAAACAGGATGCATCCAATTATCCCCACTGTGTAGAAGGAAATGAAGTTCAGAAAAAGCAAAATGAAATGCCCACAGTAACACAATCAGCACAGTACCAAAGTCAAGTGTAAGCCTCACCTTCCCAGCTTCAAGGTCAGCACCCTTTCCACCATCTCTCTTTGTATTTTTTTTTTTTTTTTAAGTATGCCTACTGAAAAGTAGGACTGCTGGCACATTTCAGAAGTTGTACTCAGTACATTCTTAGAGGACAGGGACATCTCCTTACCATATTTCATACCACTTGGATTCAGCACCAGTTTGAGCCTGTTCGATAGAGTAGCTGAGGCTAACGTCAAAGCTCACCGTTGAATGAGATTTCGTACCTTTGCATTGTGGTGTACTTCTCTTACCCTTCTATCTTTCATCTTCATGCATTTCCTTTCTGAAACTAAATTCCCACCACCAGCCAACAGAAAACAACAATGACCAAATCTAAAAGCCAGCCAGCTGGACACACAAGCAGGGAAATGTTTGGGAATGATTTCTCAAAGCCAAGGGCAGATTCTGCGAAGAAATGATGCAATAACTTCCTACTCCTGCTTTCTCCTTCATGTTTACAGTCGGCACTATCTTGCTCTTCTCTGAACATAAAGTAATTTTTAGCAAAGAGCAAGCTAGAGGAGATAACATGCTCTTACATGCTCTGTCCTTCATAAACAAAAGCACTGGGTAAGAATATGCACTTTGAGTGATTTTTTTTTCAATGTAACTAAACTTCTCTTTACCCAATTAAGAGATATACTCCTAAGAAATAAAAAATAAATTTAAAAAAAATTTTTTAAAGTCAAAGCCAGGCATGGTGGTGCACACCTATAATCCCAGAACTCTGGAAAAAGAAGCAGGAGGGTGGAACGTTCGATGCCATCCTAGTCCCATAGCAAGTTCCAGGCCAGCCTGGGCTACATGGTGAGACCTTGTTTCCAGGTGTGCCCCACAATCAAAGTCAGGGCCCCACGATGGCTGAGCAGAGTGCTCTCTACCACCCAGCCACACTCCAACAGCATGAGACTGTCTAAATTTAAAAAATAAAAGAGTCAATCGAATATCTGTAAAGAGAACCATACTTTCCCAAGAAATATGATTCTTATGTTAACATTTCAGAGCTACCTTATCATACCTTATCATCTCTCTGATTTTCATTTCTATGGTACACCCCTATTTTACTCCATATCTATCAAATAGTTCATTAATAAAAGTGTGAATCTACTAAACCAGCTCCACTTTTAAAGAAATCTTTTTCATTAAAAGGAGTAAATCTCTTTCAACTGCGAGCTCTGACATTACCATCAAACACTCTATTGACCAAGCTACAAATTGCGGTGAATCCGAGCACTACCAATTCTTTTTTGTTTTAAATGTAGAAAATTGTTTTTTGCCTTTTTTACAGTAGAGCATCCATGCAGTGGATTACATGGGGCCACAGCATGTGGCAGGTTGAGAGGCACAACTTTTGGTGTGGGTACAGTCTTGACACTGTTCCAGGTTTCCATTTAGACCTTTCTGACCACTCCCAGGCTTGAATCCTGTCCTTGCCCTCATTAGCCTAAGGCATTAACTAAGCTAACTTGCCTCTCACTGCTTCATGAATCTAAAAATTTGCTCCCTTGGGGCTCTCTACATATCACAAGGACAGATTTTATTTCAAGACAGTAAAGGTTGCCTATAACAGATAAACTTTTCCATGAATTACTACCTCGATTTATTCACCTCCACGACTAGAATCCCACTTTAGCCCCCTCTCTTGAAACATTATATTCCACATGTGTGATCACTGACAGCCAAAAAGGAAAAATACTTGGCCAATTAACTGAGATTTCCACACTTGCTCCCACTATACAAATGTCAAAATACATTTTAACATAAAGAGGTCTTCAGGTCTGGGTTAAGTGAAGTGACAGGCCCAAGGTTACAAAATCATTGACGGGGCATGCTCGCCCGCCTGGGAAATACTGCAGCATCAGACTGCTGCTTGCATTTGCTTGTTGGGGTGGGACGTGGCATCTGATTGATCTCAACCGGAGGAGCTAGGAGCGCTTATCCAAAAAGACACTAAATCAGGAGATAATACTCAACACAAGCCAAGAGCCTGTCTTACATCAAGTGACACCAGCTGGGTTAACTAGAAAGGCTGAGATTTACAATAAGTGCCTTGACACAAAGCCCGATGGGCCAGAGAAATCTAGAAGCCCTGCCTGCCAATAAACAAAACGAAGTGGTGTAAAACGAAGTTTCTGCATGTTTTTTTTTATCAATTATAACTGTCAATAACGCGAAGGAGTGTCACACATATCAAAGCACGTATGCTACTGCAGTTTCCCAGAGAACACCTAAGAGCAACCACGTTGGCCCTAAGCATGGAGACCTACACGGATCATTTCTTTCTTTTTCTTTTTTTTTTGTTTTGTTTTGTTTTTTGTTTGTTTGTTTGTTTAGCTCTGTTTGCGGCTCTCCTGAACCCCACTCGCACCCCGCCCCACCCCCAGCCCCGGGAAAGTCCTGACTTGCTCCGCTGCACTTTTCCAGGTGCGGCGTCTCGGTTCCGAGAGGCTGGGGGCGAGGCCTTCTAGGTCCTAGAGCAGCAGGGGCGAAGAGGCATCGGACAGGGGCCAAGTCTGGGAACGCTCGCCCCAGGAGGGTGCCGAGCCCTGCTGGCCGCCGGGGAGCCCAGGCGGACGGTCCCCCCGGGCGCCCTCCGCAGGTTCGCCCGGTCCAGGCGCGACGCCCCCGCGCGGGGAACCGGCTCTGCTTTCGGTCTTTCCAGAAACAGGCGATCTGCCCCTGTCCCGAAAATGGACAGGCAGAGCCCCCCGTCCCCGCACCTTCGTCCCCGCTGCCCGCCCTCCCCGCCCACCGGCTCACCTCTGCCCGCGCCCGCGCTGCTGGCGGTGGAGTTCCCGCAGCCCATCGCTGGCTCGGCTGCCCCGGGAAGCTGTGCTCCGGAGCCGGCGGCCGCAGGTTCTGGGGGCGGAGACCGCGATGGAGGCGACGCGCCCCGAGCCGAAGGCCGGCGGGGGGCGCGCGGTATTCGAGGATGAACCGGGGACGCCCCCTGCGGCCGCCGAGGGGCGCGGATCTGGGAGTGGCTGGCTGCAAGCGGGGCGGAAACCACCGGGCACCCTCGCCCCCGCCCCTCCCGGGACCCCGCCGGACCCACCCGTCACCTCGGCAACCGCGGCGCTGGCCAATCCGCAGCCTCCTGCGCGCTCCTCGTTCGGCCATTGGTAGGTGTGGAGAGGGGGCGGGAGTTTAAAGTGGGTTTAGGGGCAAGGGCCAGGCTGAGGGGCGTGGTCCGCAAGGGCCGGGCTGCGAAGCGAAGAATGCCCCTCTGCCCACCCTCCACTTCCTTGTTGACTTCTCTCCTCTTTCCTCACTTCTCCCTACGCCAGGCTGTGAGAGAGAAAGGAAGTGGCAGGGAGCACCTTTTTTGAGCACTGTGAATGTCCAGTGAAGGTAGTTGACCAAATGATGTCCAGGTTGAAGCCCAAACCAAAATCGTCTCCTGCTTTCACAGAAAGCTAATGCAGCTCTGTTCCCTTAACTTCATCACCTAGTGTTAAATCATCATCATCATCATCATCATCATCATCATCATCATCATCATCATCTAAATTTCCTCCCAGGTTAATCATATTAACCTACTCCACTTTAAATAAATGTCTACTGCCAGCTCTATGACCTGGATTCAGGACCTGCACTTTGGTTTATTGATAGAATTGTGGAGGTACACAGTATCTTTCACCCTAAGAGTTGGACAAGTGTTACTGGGGTCAGACTGGGTTACAGTCCCTCCTCTCCTTGATAGCTATTTGACTTCAGCAGAGCTACTCACCTGTGAAATGGCAATAACTCAGGTAACTGGAAAACACCTAACACAGTGCCTGATCCCCAATGAATGGCAGCTATTATTATTATGAGTCTTAGATCCGATCAGGAGTGAATACCAAACCTTGGGAGGTAAGGACTCTAATGTTTCACGGTGTCCTCCTGTCTCATAATACAGAGTAAATAAATGTGCTGTGAGGTGAACTCATGCCTGGAATTAAAGCTCCTTTTAAACTCATTTGATATTTATAGGGAGTTGAGCCTATGCCAAGTCCTTTGTTACATTTTGGGCATGCAAACATGTGGGAGACAGTCTCACCAGGCAGACAGATTATAAACAAATTAACTACAATACAGGAGGGATGCCAACAGAGTAATATACAGGGTGCAAGGAGACACTGGTTAAAAGACTTTCCTAAAACCATACAATTGTGTTTAGAGAGAAACTTGATCTAGAACCTAGGCCTTGGTAGACTTTTGAGCATGAGCTTTGAGATGATGGTGAGGACTTGGTAATCTTGTCATTCATGATACAAAAGATACAGCATCCTCCATTTGAAAATGAGATGTATGTAGCCGTGCACTGAGATGGTATTGGTGCTTGGACAAATAAGGGAATTTTTCAAGTGACTTCTAAAACTACTGCTTCTCTACCTTGGGGTCCATCACCTTTTTTTTTTTTTTTTTTTTTTTTTTTTTCGGTACTGTGGGTTACCCCAGGGCCCTGCTCTTGCATGCTTTGCAAGTGCTGTACCACTGAGCTGCACCCCTAGCCCACTTTTGTTGTTGTTGTTTTTAAGAGACGGTCTCGCTAAATTACGCAGACTGCCTCTGGTCTCCAACTTGTGATCCTCCTGCCTCTGCCTCCAGTCTCTGGGATTATAGGCATGCACCACCACACCCAACTCAGTGTCCATCATCTTGATCACCCCAATATGAATCCAAAATTGGAGGACACTTATAAAAATGAAGAAAACAGTCCCTGACATTCAGTAACTGGCCTGACATTCCCAGTTACACCTTTGGATTCTCCTGCCAAGTGCGGTTGGACAGAACATCAATATCACATAAGACCACTCTAACTAATGAGGTGAGGCAAAAAACAACACTCTTTAGTAATCTTGTCTAAGTACTGACAAAAACAAAGTCACTGTAAAAACCACCAGAATATCAAACATCCTATCCTGGAAATACGAGTGACTGCTGTGGCTTTACCATTGATAGTTTGTTTCTTTGTTTTTACCAGTTCTAGTCTTTCTACTTCATAGATGACATTTATTAAGAATGTCCATGGAATGAGGGTTGAGATTTAGCTCAGTTGGTAGAGCACCACTGTGCAGTCTCTGAGGACGTGAGTTCAATTCCCAGTACCACAAAAATGGGAGAAGGACATGGCAGTCCACTCCTGAAAACAATCAGCTCAGCCATGGAAAACCCAATGAATAGCAGAGAAGCACTGACATAGGGCTGGGCATGGCATTGTTTCAATATGGACTAGGGGTTAGCTCAGTTGGTAGAATGCAACTCTACACTCTCTGAGGACCCAGGTTCCATCCCCAGCAGCACACAAATGGGAGAAGCCCATGGTGATCTACTCCTGAAGCAATCCTGATACAATCAGCCATTGAAAATCCTATGAGGGTCACTATGAGTCAGACCTGACTCCATGGCATCTAACAACAACCCATGGAATTGTACCTGCTTCCTGACAATACCCAACCCAGAAAAAAAAGCCTGCCTTCTTAAATCCCAACCAAAATTGCCTAATAGGAACCTCAATCCTATACGTTCTTTACTAACATCTTCTTAATGAGATACTTCATGGCTCCCCAAAGTATGAATTCTTTTTACTGCAATGAACAATAATGAGCCCAACCTACTCAACTACAGATGTGTTCCTGGTGGTCTAGGCTGGAGGACATTGAGCTCTGTGGATATCATGTACTCTACCTTATTAGGTTATGTTGTTGTTATTGTTAGGTACCGTGGAGTTGGGTCCAGCTCATAGTGACCCTCTGTACCACAGAATGAAACACTACCATACACTGTTCCATGCCTGACACTATGTCACACAGTGTTTCTCTGCTATTCATAGGGTTTTCAATGGCTGATTATTTCAGAAGTGAGCTGCCAGATTCTTCTCCCAAGCCTACAGCACCCAGTATTCCCCAGTGGTCCCCCATCCAAGAACTAACCAGGCCCAACTCTACTTAGCTTCTGAAATCAGATGAGATGGAAGCCAAGGGTGGTATGGCTATAGACTTATAAGGTTATAGTGTGTGTAATCTCTCCACTCTTTCAATAAACACAATTCAGAATCCCATGTGTGCCAGCCACTCCTCCTCACACTTAAGAGATGACTGCAAACAAGGCAGAAAGGAAAAATCTAGCGGGAGGAAACATCTCAAAATCAAATAGAATGAGATAATTTCAGATACTGTAAGTACCGTGGAAGAAATAAAGCAAGTCGCTGGAATAGGAGGCCAAAGGTAGAGAGAGAAGGATTATGCTGTCCTCGGTAGGAGAGCCAAGGAAAGGTATTTAGATGAAATCTGATGTAAGAGAAGAAATCAGAAGTGAATATCCAAGGCAAGAGCATTCCAGGCAAAGAGAATGGCAAGTCTGTGAGCCCTGGGGCAGGAACATGCTGGGTATGTTTCATAAACAGAAAAGCAGCCAGGAGGCTAGGCTAGAGCAGAGAGAAGTAGATTAGATCACGGTGGCTATGACTGACCTTGGAAAGGAGTTAAATTTATTCAAAGTATAGTGCAAGGACACCGGACAACACAGTGTATGAAAACTTCCTCATAAAGTGGAGTACACAGTAAATGTTACTCCCCCATTTCCGTGTGAAGTGAAGAGCAAATCTGGTGCCTTCTCTTTCCTTTTTGGAGATTTATTTTATCTTCGTTTATAGACAAAATTCATTGCTCGTTTATAGACAAAATTCATTGCATTTGGATGCTTCTAAAAACAATGGGTTAAAAAATCATTAATACGTGCCCCATTTCCTGCCCGGTCAATGTCCATTTCTTTCTCAGTGGCAGTGAAACCGCACCACTTAGCCGTTGTTTTCATTCTTTAAACAATAATTGATCTGTGGGAAGGAGAATGAAGAGGCACGTGACTGAAATGATCTGATGGGAAAAGGAAAGCAAGAGGCAGGAGAACACGAAGCTGAGTAATTCCAAGTTTTCCAGGGATTTTTCTTCCCACACAGGGCTCCCCGCAGGAGTGTTTGGCAATCTGGATTTCATTTGTATTTCTCGCTTTTCCCTGTTGACGTGCTGCAAGACGGCTACTTCAGCTCTCAGGCACATCCACACACAAGAATACTCTGCAATGGAAAGGGGACGTTTCCCCACCTTGTGTTTCTTTTAAAGCCGGGAGGCACCCAGCACACTTCCTCCCCCTTTGCATTGGCCAGGATGATCCTTGTGGAGTACCTTCATGTCGATAGTAGCCTAACCCTAGGTCACCATGTCTGTGTCATTCACATCCCTTTATTTCATCACAAAAGCGTCATCCTCGCGTGATCACAAGAAAAAGGATGAGTCCAGTACAGTAAGACATTTTCAAGAGAGAAAATCCTTCACATTCACATAATTGTATTACAGCACATTGTTGTAATTGTCCTATCTTATTATTAATTATTGCTCTTAAGTTCTCACTGGGCCCAGTTTATAAATTAAATTTAATTTATAAATTAAATCACCATAAGTATGAATGCATAGGGAAAAATACAACGTACAAAGAGGCTTGTGATTTGGGGGACACAATGGAATGTCTTTGAATATATATCCACAGATAAGAGGGGATTGCTGAAGTAAGTTTTGAGTTTTAATGACATATTTGTCTTGCACTTTGTGTGTATCAGTTAGGCTAGTTGGATACAAACTGACTCTGGAATTGACTCTGGAGTATGTCATCAGGAAAGGGATTAACTGTAAGGTGGTTGGGTGGTCCACAGACTGAATAGGAAGGTAGGGGGACCAGATTTAAGAAGTATTCAAGGAGAGCCGGGTGCAGTGACACACACCTGTAATCCCAGCGGCTAGGGAGGCGGAGGCAGGAGGATCACAAGTTCGAGACCAGAGGCAGTCTGCGTAATTTAGCGAGACCATGTCTCAAAAACTAAAAAAATGGGCTGAGGGTGCAGCTCAGTGGTCCAGCACTTGCAAAGCATGCAAGCATGAGGCCCTGGGTTTAGCCCCTAGTACCACAAAAAAGAAGAAGAAGGAGAAGGAGAAGGAGAAGGAGAAGCAGTCGTCAAGGAGCAAGGGAGGCTGGGTAACAGGAGCCACGCAGCCAGGACACAGGATACCTGCTCCATGGCTACCCTAACACTGCCTCTACTCACCACCTCTGCTGTCATAAACCCAACCCCACCTTCACTTGACCATGTGCCACCCTCTTCAGGCTCAAAGTCCCAGGAGGCCAAATGTTCTACAGGGTCAGGGAGAAAGAGAGGCTGTCCTTTCTTCTGCTGAGATGGAGAGAGCGCTGCCTCCCAGAAGGGCTTCAACAGCAGGTGATTTCCCAAAAACGTGAAAGAAGGTTTGTCTTCTGAGTAGTTAAAAAGGCAGTTTACCCTGAAGCAGGCTCCCAAAGAAAGACATCCCCCTCAGACAGACCAGGAGTTCCTTATTAAAGCATTGTTTGTTCTATTAGAGCACTGTTTGTTCAGCTAAAGTTTGCTTAACTTGTTACAAATACTGTGTGTCTAAATCATTTTGCTTTCTTACAAATGACCTAGTGAATTCTGCTAACAGAGCTGTTTCAGCAGCATAGAACTGATTATTGCATACAATGTATATTTCTTTGTTCTAGCCTGGAGGAATTTAAGTCCTCCCCCTCTCTTCCTGTAAATTATGAGAGAGAACTGACCCCCTGACCACCCTCCACCAGCTTCTGTAAACTTGTTTTGTCGGTTCTCACCCCATTATCACTTTTGTGAGCCCTCTCCCTGCAGGGACCCTATAAAAGGTCCATGCTTCCTTTGTTTGGGGCTCAGTCTTCAGAAATGATTCCACTAAGTCCAAGTACCAGTACTAATAAAGTCCCCCTTAGGTCTGGGGTCTCTCTTAGCCCCTCTGCAATTCTGCAACAAGCCTTATAGCGTGTATGTCATTTGATTTAAGAGCACTGACTCCAGTCCTGTCATTTGACAGTGAGGAAACAGAAGCCCACAGAAGCCTCAATCACTGTTGTTTCATTAGTTCCCAATGTGAGAACTTAAACCCAAGGCTTCTTGCTGTTAGTCCACCCAGACTGCATGCACTGAGAGAGAGGAGGAGAAGAACGGAACTTAGGGGTCGGTGATTAGCCCTTCCATTTCCACTCCTTGCATCAAGAATGCCTTTTGAGAATGTAAATTAGGTCAAGTGAGGGCCCCCCGCCATCTTCCTTATATCTTCTATAGCTTCGAGTTGCTCTTATGATAAAGATAAAAGTCCTTAACTGGGTCTACAAGGCCCTACTGGGTCTGACCTCTATCTACTTCTCCTACTTCTATCCTCCTTCCTTCACCTTTCTTTTGGTTCCTTGTATTCTTCACGCCCCATCACCACTGGGCCTTTGCACAAGCTTTCCCCCCTGCTTGGAATGCCCTTCCCCACGCCTCTCTGCCTAACTAATTCCTGCTTAGCCTTCAGGCTTTATTCAAGTGTTACTTCTATGGAGAAACCTGGTGTCACTTCTCTGATGAGCTTAAATGTCCCTACTAGAGAGCCTCCTGGCCCTCAAGGCATTTTCATGTCTGTTTGTGTTCTTAGATAAACATCTGTCTCTTGTACTGGACAAGATGTTCATTAGGGTGGAGACCAGGCCTGGTTTTACTTCGTTGTTGTTTCTCTAGAGCTTCACTCAGTGTTTGCACCAAAGCAGGGGCTCAGAAATATTTGAGAGCCTCTCTCTATGCCTCCATGGCATAGAGGAGCCAGGCAAGTAAATAAATACATACAAATAGATGCCAACAAACCACCTTTTGGGATAAGTACAATGAAGATATTCGGCCACATGTGAGGCTGTGATTAAAAACACAAATGAAGAAGCCACTTAGGTGGTGATGGTGATGTTTAAGGTGATATCTGAGGATGGGAAGGAGCTAGAGAAAGTTCTTAAAGCTTCTTGGCTCTGCGTTGAAATCAGATCTGAGCACCTCCAGGTGCCAGAACTCAGAGCTTGGAACCAAGGCACGGGTAGAACCCTGAGGGTGGAAAAAAAAAAGTGTACTGAGCAAATGTCCAAGGATTTCAGAACAACAAAAGATCTCAGGAAACCTGGGCCAGTGTCCAGCCATCGGGCACCTGCTGGGATCCCATTTTCATCCCGTGCAATTTATCTACTATTTTTCCTTGAGGCTGATGTATACCCATTTTGCCATTTTAAAATGAAAGGAATACAGCAGAATGGAGAGCAAATAGACACAACCGATTTCCTTATTAAGCACCCCTTTTCCTCATCAATTGCCAGCCCTCACCAGCTGATGTCATGGGTTTTTTTAGTTAAGGCAAAATTTGCATAACACAACCATCCTAGCATGTCCAACTTGGTGCCATTTAGTGCATTCTCAGTGTTACGCTACTATCACCTGTCTATTCCAAAACATTTCCATCACCTTAAAAAGAAGTCTTGCATGCACCAAGCAGTCATGCCCCAGTCCTCGCCCAGCAACTGCTAATCTGCTTTCTGTCTCTATGGAATTATCTACTCTGAACAGTTTGTGTAAATGGAGATGGCACTACATTTTATACTGAAGATTCTTCGTGGACTCTTTACATGATCAAATCCTGTGTTTTGCTTTGTGCTCCCGCAGACTTAATAACCCCAAGGGCCAGCTGAGGACTAGAATAAAGGGTTTGTTTAGAGACTAGTAAGTTATAATATGAAGGTAAGAAGGACAAGCCAGGGAAAGACTTGCAACAGGCAAGTTGAAAAACATGTTGTCCAGCACCTACGCAGCACCATGATGAGTAAAACATAATGATAAATAACATCGTGTCCCTTCTCAGAGGCCAACTACTGAGAAAATATCCTCACTCCCTTCAGGCAACTGAGAACATTTTCCTTGGGAATCTGATACTCAGAGTGTGATAGATATTGATTGGCTTGTGACAGTAATTGAGCCTGCCCCAGTGACCAAACAGAAATCATACTAGAATTCAAACCGTGAGCTGGAAATAATGTGCCTAAACTTTTTGTTTATGTTTTTAAAATTTATATATTTTTAATTGATACATGGGGCTGGGGTTAAGCTCAGTTGATAAGAGTGTTGCACTGTTACTCTCCGATGCCCTGGGTTTGATCCCTAGCAGCACAAAAATGGGAGAAGGACCTGGCAACCCACTCCCAAAATAATCCTAAAACAATCAGCCATTGACAACCCTATGAAAAGCAGAGAAGTACTGACATAGTGCTAGTTATGGCACAGTGTCAGGGAGGGTTTCATTCTATTGTGTATAGGGTTACTATGCGTCCGACTCCACTCAGCAGCAACTGATACATAACAACATAAAAATTATATATGCATATGGGGGTCCACATGATGTTTTATACCTGTATACATTGCATGTTTAAATCAGGGCAAATATCTACTCCTCAGACATTTATCATTTCTTTATGATGGAAAACATTCAAAATCCTTTCTTCTAGCTTTCATTTGCATATTTGTTAGATGGTATTTTTTGAAGATAATTGAATAATCTTTGATGATTTAAAAACATGCAGACTCACTCAATGTTATATATCCATTTACAAATTTAGCATTTCAGCCACAACTATTAACTGAGCATAGTCCTTTCACTTGAATTTCATTTTAAGATCTAATATTTAAAATAACTAAATACTATCAAATCTTAGGAAAAAACAGAGTGACAGCTTCAGTGCACATATATGAAGTCTTTATTACAGCAAATTGTCCCTTTATAAGTCCAATTTTTAAAAACTGGATTTTAACAACTACATCTTTGCTTCTCTAAACAGGAAAATAAAAGAAGTTTGATATTGAAAATACACATATCTCCTGAAAAGTCTTTTTCTTCTAAAGGATTTTCTCTACCCGTAGATTCTTATTTCCTAGGCTACTTTAAATGAAACCAAATGAATTATATTTGCACCTATCATGATTGCTTTACAAATGTATTTGAAAGCCAAATCAATATATTCTACCATGCTAAGGAGACTTTTTATTTAATGACAACACCCTCATTATCCAAGTTTTTGGCAATACATAGAAATAATTCAACTTTTATGCCAGAACCTCAGAAATTTGGCTAGCACAGCCAGAATGTCACCATCATGCCTAAGTTGCTAATTGGCCTATGAAATGACTCGGTTGCCATGACTAACTAAACAATGTCTGCAAACGGTAAAGATTAAATTGCTTGGCAAAGAGGGAGGGAAGTGGAAGGTAAAAAGGAGACACTTAATCATTAGCTAAAGCAGGAGGAAATTGGTCCCCTGAGTCTGGAACCTGGACTAAGAGGGATTTCTAAAGGAAGTCATGTCTAAATTCAGGAAATCTGCCAGGATGCAGAGAGATAATGAGGGCATCCTTTTCTGGTTTTAAATGCTACAGCAGATGATTTTTTTTAAAAGATATTAAATTACTACAATGTTTCCTAGCTTAAAGATCTTAAAATATGATTTCCACTGCAGTGTCTCAGGCTGCAAACTTCCTAGATTGAAGCTACCTTCTGCATTTCCATTTCTTACAGACTCAGTCTCCCACCTTGAGTTTCTTCAGCCTTGCCCCTCCACAGCTTCCAACCCCACCATGAATCAGACCTACGATGCTTTGTTTAATTCAGCAGAAATCCCATTTTCTAAACATCTTAGTGATAACCCTGGTGAATCCTCACATTATGTTGAAGATGGAACAAGGCAGGAAATTGAAGGGCTATTAGCCCTACTGTTTATAGTGGAATACCCTAATGCCCCTAAGCTATTTAAGCCTATAGTATGGACATAATCTACGCCACAGATAGAACCACCGGGGTCCAAATTCTAATCTGGCCATATACCAGCAAGTTACATAATCACTCTGTGTCTCAACTTCCTTGTTTGTAAAAAAAAGGGGGGGGGGCAAATAATGGTACCAATGTCATAAAGCTGCCATGAGAACTAAATGCTTTAGTGTTTACCATCACTTCAGTGTCTAGTACGTGGTAAGCATCCAATGAGTGTTCAATTTTAGTAGTGGAAGTATGGTAATGATGTTATTACCATTGTTATTTAATAGCTTTATATAGGAATTAAATGAGATCATAAAGTGCCTCATAAATGGACAGCATCCAGTCATTGGTAGTTATTGTGTATGTATGATTTCAGAAACTATAAAGGCAGAGGATGCTTAATCTCATTCATTTAACATAAATATTTTTATTGAGCCATTAGGGAATGCTGGATATTGTGCCAAGTCCTGACCATTGTAAGATGCAGACAGGAGGTCAACCCTCAAGCGGGCAGGGAAATAAACATGGAATAAGGTTTCTTAAGTGATCCAACAAACATTCACATAGAATTCAGCAGAGACTCATAGGAGGGACTGGTGACAAGAAGATGAGGAAAGGCTCCCTAAAGGAGGTGATATGATATATTAGTCAGCTGTCATCACTGTAGCAGAAAAGCCAATGCAAATAAACTAATGGGGAGAGAGATTTATTGGAAGCTCACAGTTAGAGGATTAGTCCATAATGGCAGCAGGGCAAGCAGGAGAGCAGCGGAGGCAGGGCCTGTGTCAGACGACCTCACAGCTATGAGGGGCAAGATGCAGAGAGAAATCAGAGCCACAGGTCTGGGTAAAAAACTTCCAAAAGTCCACCCCAAGTGACTCATTTCCATGAAGCTGAATCTTGCCTCCCAAAGTTTCCATAGCCTCCACCACCAGCACCACCAGCTGGGGACTGAACGTTAAAATGCATAAGCTTTGGGGGACATTTTATATTCAAGCCATGACACTGCACCCCTGGCACCCAAAGGTCCATGGCCACTGCATAATGTAAAATACATTTAGTTCAACATCAAGAGTCCCAAAAGTCTTAACAGTCTTAATCATGCTTAACCATCTATGCCCAAGTCTCCTCTGAGACTCAAAGCAAACTTAGCCAGGGGCCCCTACAAACAAAAAACAGGTTACATACTTCCAACATATTAATGGCACAGAGTATGCATTCTCATCCCAAAAGGGAAGAGTGAGGGCACAGAAGAAAGACTGCTTCATAGCAAGGCCAATATCCCACTGGACAATTTTGCCAGTTTAAGTCCAGCATCCAGCACCTGCAACATCTTCTGGCATCTGGTATCTGGTGTAACCTAGAAGATGGAACAAGGCAGGCTCAAATAGGCTTGGGAAGCTCTGCCCCTCTGGCCTTGTCATTTTCAGTACAAACACAGTGCTCCTGGGATGCCTCTACTTCTTGCCAGCAGCTTTCCTTGGCAGCTGCTTTACATTGCTGGTATCTCCAACATCCTGGGGTCTCTGTTGCTGTTTAGGCTCCACCCTCAAAGCTTCACATATCAGTCCTTTGGGGGCTCTCTGCAAGGGACTTGACCCTGGTCCACATTGCCCAGCCTCATGGGCTATCTTCTGAAACTTTGGCAGCAGCCTCCATAACCCTATAACTCTTAACGTTCTTCATGCCTGCAAAAACAGGACCATATGGACATTTCCAAGGGTCACTGCTAGCTTGAAAGGTGGCTGGGCCCTTTTAGAGGATGACTACAGTGATGGCCTCTGTGTTCCCAGGCTGAGAAACCATTTTCCTGGATAGCCTCTTTCCAGCAGGGTGTGCCAGAGACATTTGCATTTCAGACACTCTCCCTTCAAATGGGTTTTTAGTTTCACACCCTGGGGTTTTAGATGGGAGAGGTCTAGCTGACTCCTTCTGTGCCTCTAGGCCATCTTAATTGTCCCAGCACAAACTGCTCTCCCTTTCTTTACCACCACATTTCTCCTTGCTTATACCAGCCCTGGAGCCCTCACCACAGTGACTTTTTGTCTCTTTAAACTGTACATATTCCAGATCTTCCTGTTCTGCCATTTTCTCTATTTTTCTATATATCTTGCCGAACATAATAAGCAGTAATGAAGCCATCCCCTCCACACCTCATCACTCTTGCGATATTTCCTCAGCAAACTTAATTAGTTCATAACTTTTAAATTCAACCTCATTCAAACCTTTAAGGAATGTGCAAAATACAGACAATCTCTTTGCTAAAATATGATATAACATGGATGACCTCTAGTCCAATGTCCAGTAGAATCCTCATTTTTTTTCTAAAACCCTATGAGCCTCATCTGCATTTTTTATTAGAAATTTTTAATGTACATCATAATGTGATTCATTTTGACATGCTTTTCATTGTGACAATTTTCATATATGCAATTTGATAAACATTATTCATATAGGTTACCCCTTGCCCTCCTCTATGTTTCCCCCCTTCCCCCTCCCCCCTTCCCATCTAAGTTTCCCATCTGCATTTCTATCAGCTGCAATGTTCTATTCTTCCTCACTCTCATCAGAACTGCCCCTCAAACCCTCCAGGGGCTCTCTTTCCTATATCTCTAAATTCTTCCAGATTCCTCCCACAAACAAGTTCCAAAACCAACCTAAGGCCCCACATGGTTAGGTCTGCATAGCAACAACCTCACTCTCTGATATCAATTTTCTGTATTAGTCATCTGCCATTACTGTAGCAAAAAACCAACCCAAACAAACTCATAGGGGGAGAGATTTATTGGAAGCTCACAGAGGATCAGTCCATAATAGTAGCAGGACAGGTATGGCAGTGGCAGAGGCAGGGCCTGTGGTAGATGACCTCATGGCATCAAGGGGCAGGAGGCAGAGACAAACCAGAGCCACAAGACTGGGCAAAAAAACACGAAAGGCCTACCCACAGTGACTCATTTCCTCTAACCTACATCCTTTCTCCCAGTTTCTATAGCCTACACAAACAGCACCACCAGCTGGGACTGCACATTAAAGTGCGCGACCTTTGAGAAACATTTCATATTCAAACTGTGACACATGAGCTGAAATCTTTCAACATGAATGGTGCTAGCCAAATGGAGGAGACGGGGCTGGGGGGACGACACATTCCCAGAAACGAGGCAACCACACCCCACGTGATGCCAAGTGCTTTTTCTGTCTTAATATAGCTGATCTGATCATTCTATTGTATACCCAATCTTGGCTCCCCACTGCCAAGAAGATCAAAGCCAAGATCACCAGCTGGCAATCAAAGCCTATTCACAGTCTGACCCTGCCGCCCTTTTCAGCCCCATCTCCAGTCACTCCTTTTCATAAGCTTGTGTTTTAAGTCCTTCAAATGGCCTTCCACCACCACACCTACGCTCATACACATGCTCTGACCAGGCATGCCTTCCTCCCCTTCCTCCAACTGATACCTTCATAATTCAGCCTTTGATCAATGCCCATGTTATGGCTATGAAATGTCCCCTCCAGGCTCATGTTTTGAATGTTTGGTCCCCAGCTGGTAGCACTATTTGGGAGGTTGTAGAAACTGGGAGGCAGGGTCTACCTGGAGGGAGAAGGTCATTGGGGGCAGGACCTTGGAGTATTTTGTCTCTGAGCTTGCTCTCTCTCTCTCTCTCTCTCTCTCTCTCTCTCTCTCTCTCTCTCTTTCTCTCTCCCCCCCCCCTCTGCTTCCTGTCCACAATGAGGTGAAGAAACTCCTCTGCTACACACTCCTGTGGCCATGATCTTCTGCCTCATAATCGGCCTAGAAACCTGAAGCCAACTGACCATGGGCTGAACCCTCTGAAACCATGAGCCAAAATAAATCTTTCCTCCTTTAAATCATTTATGTCAGGTATTTTATTCACAACCATGGAATGCTAACTAAAAGTCCATTAAATATCCCCTTGGGGGTTGAATTTAAATACTCTCAAAAGGTCACATGTTTGAATACTTACTCCCCAGCTGGTGACACTATTTATGAAGGCTGTGGAACTTTGGGAGGTTCCATCTAGCTTGTAGAAGTAGGTCACTGGGGACTGGCCTTTGGTGGTTTTATGCAGGCCCCCAATTCCAGTTGCTCTTTTTCTTCCTGTTACCATGATGTGAAATCTTCCACCATATACCCTGCCACCAGCTAGTCTGCCATACCTCCCCACCATTATGGGTAGAGATCCTTGAGCCAAAATAAATCTTTCCTCCATAAGTTCTGTCAGGTATTTTGCCACAGCAACACATACACTAACTAACATAGAAAACTCTCATTGCAAAATCCCTTATCTACCCAGGAACAATGAATTCTTCCCCTCTGTATTTTAGGTACATTGCTTACCAAATGCTATCATTGTATCTTTTATATCTCCTTTCACTGCCCCCCATCTCCAGCTACAATATAAATTTGAGAACCCCAAATACATGGGAAGCTTCCAATCAACTTCATCTATTATATTTTTGCTGCATACTGAACAAACGTTCATTGAGTCATGGAGTTAGTATAAGGAAAATTTGTTTGAAGAAGGAGTCAATAAACTAGATCAAAGATTTTATCAAAGCAATTTTGTTCAGGGAAAAAGCAATATTATTCAGCATCTCCGACTTCCTCTCTCCCTAGTCTCCTAAGCACTAGCTTTTAAAATTTACAGCAAAGAAGAAAACAGTAATTGGAACAAATTATACCTTCAGAATCCCCATATCCCTGTGAAACACACAATCCTGGTATGTGGGCCTCTCTTGCCATCTAGTGAGCACTCATAAGTTGTTAGAGACCATGACCTAGATTTCTCTGCACAATAAATTGGAGGTAATTCCTACCTGTTGGCACAGAATAAGATTCTTATCATCCACAGCTTGCCGCGAAAGTATACATGGTCAGTTCAGGCTCTGCCATTGGAAGTAGAGACCTGACCCTCAGCTTTCTACAGTGAATGGCCTTAAGGGTTTCATCAATGTCACTGGAAATGAACAACACCTACAAGGAGAAATGTAGCAGCAAAAGTAGAATAAATTTGGGCAGAATCTCCATATCTCACAGCCCCAGGAGCCACCATTCATATTATTTTCCATATAAATGGAACCCTGGAGAATTTGGAATGTAATGAGAACATATCCCTTGGAGCCATACAATATATCAAGACTCATCTGATGGCCCAAGCCAGTGGTTCTTAGTTTTTAATATGCATCAGAATTAAGTGAGGTTCTTATTGAAAGTACAGATTCCTAGGCTTTAGCCTCAGAGATTCAGATTCAGTAAGCATGACTTGGGTCTAGGAATCTGCATCTTAAATTAGAACATGCACCCCCATCACCTCACCAGGCAACATAGATGCTGGTGTCCTTAGGACAATCTGCTGATCAACATTGACCTAGCAAGTACCTTGCTATGGGAACTGTGTGATAGTTCCTACTACTGCCTCCTCTTCTCCCTCCAAGTGGTTATACATTTCAAATCAGCAAACTCTTTTTCTTCTCTCTCATTCACATGTTGCTACAGTTAGGCTGTTGGGGTGGTCTCCTAATATGGTCATGTTTATTTAAAAAATTGAGATAGGCATTATCAACCCCACACCACATATGAAAGTGCTCATATATAATTTTTCTGCAAGTCAGTAACCCTCCACCTCTGCCTCAGACTCCTTGTGCTACCAACAAAGTCATCTCACTTCCATGCCCTCCCTCACCCACAGGGAGCATCACATTTTGCCTCTTCTCTGGCTGTAAGGCCTACAGCCATAGCACTGTGGCATCCAATCCCATCAGATCTCAGAAGCTAAGCAGGGTCAGGCTTAGTTAGTACTTGGATGGACGACCACCTGGGAATACCAGATACTATAGGCTTAGGAGAAGGACCCAGCAACCCCCACCCAAAAATCAATCCACCATTGAAACCCCTATGAATAGCAGAGAAGCACTGATAATAAATAGTGCTTCCCCTGTTGTACATAGGGTTGCTATGAGTCAGACACCGACTTGACAGGACCTAACAACAACAACTGGCTGTAAGGATGCAAATATCTTCCCAATTGTAGAAGTAAATACTTTTTGGTTCCTAGCCTCATTATTCTTCTAACCTTTCTTATTTCCCCACTTTGTGGACCATCTCCTGCCTTTCCAAAATCTGTCTCAGTGTATTCATGAGTATTTCTTGGGCATCTTCTAGGGCCACCAACCACTGGATTTCTCAAAAGGTGGTGGGATGAGCAAAACCATTACTGTTCACAGTACTGTTAGGCATTGCTAGTTTCCACTGAAATCATCCTAACTGATGTACTAAGTAATGGGAGGGGACTGCTCTGGTTTTCACCAGCCTGGCATTTCTTTTTCCTTCTTCTCATAATAACCCAGCCTCCTTGAGGGAACTCTTCCATTCAGTGTGGTTCTAAAGAGATTTCTGAGCCATGCCAATGCATCAAGCAGAATTGGTTGAGGGCTGCAGTCTGGTCCAAGCAAGACCAACACAACTCTCTCTCATGAATCCAAATCTGGAGTATAGTGACACAAAGATGAAAAATAGTTGACACCATGTTATCCTAATGGCAATGCCCAAAAATCTTGTCCATAGAATCTTCAGAGCTTTCCTTGTTACTTCCTTCTTGAGGCTGCCTTTAATTCTGTAAAGCAATGCAGGCTCCTTTCAATATATCTGAAAGAAATGTGACCAAAGAGATATAATTGATACAGTAAGAAACACATTAATAAATGCTTTTTCAGAAAGCAACCTAGAAATACAAATTAAAGCATCCAGTTCTCCCATACTGGTCATAGTTATAATGTGCATTCACAAGCCATTTGACTTCTTAAAATCCTAGTTTCCAAAAGGAGATAGTTCCCTGGCTGTGAGTGTTCTTTGAAAGTAATCAACGTTGATTCCTGTTGTTCCTATATATAGATAGCAAAACCTGTATGCTAAAAGGAAGTCTTTTGAGTTTTGTTCGAATTTCTACATTTTAGAAACTACAATATCATTAAAATAAAGCTTGATCTTCATGCCTTGAGGACTTCTTTCACTTGTCATACAGTGGGGAGATGTTTGGTTTAGAGGGGCAGGTCCTTTCCTCTAAACTAAGGAATTCAATGGATCCAGTATTTTTAATCCCCCTCCCTCATAGCATTCATAATCTTTCCTAAGGGAGAAAATGGACTGTAACCTACATTACTTTAATTAGTGTTCTTGGTGAGTCTTAATTTGACCATCCAAGATTCATCCTGTATAAAATGACAAGCTGCTTATGTAGGGAAGCCCCAGAGAAGCTCTTTGGCTGCTTGTTGACATGTAATTGTTTCCTAGACGGCTGTTCAAAGCCTCTACCCATGGGTCTAGATAGATACTTTCAAAAATGAAGTCTTCAATTGGTAGATTACCTTGCTATGCTCTCTGAGGCCCTAGGTTCAATCTCCAGCACTGCAAAAATGGGAGAAGGACATGGCAATTCACTCCCAAAACTATCCCGAAACAGCCATTGAAAACCCTCTGTGGGGGTTAAGTATACAGCATGCTGACTATAGTTAATGACACTGTATTATACACTTGAAATTTGCTAAGTAAATCTTAAATAGTCTCACCACACATACACATGTACTGCAGACCAGCTGCAGCCTAAAATCCAGGGTTTCCTGAAGGTGGACGAAGAGTCAACAATGGGTAACATACATAGCAGCTCAGAGGCAGTGTGACCTTGTTCCGTTTATTTCCAGATAACCCAGCCTTTTTATACAGAATTACAATGCATTAAATCTTATGAAAGGTCAGAAAAAAGACAAGAAAGTTGGTTGTATTGATGGAATCACCTGATCAATTGTCACATGAGTGTCAGATGGTAATCAATCAAAGTGGAAGAGGAACTCAGAGACAAATTGTGATTATTTCAAAGAAATAAACCAAGATGACCTGAGCATCTACATCTCCTGTTAACAATTGACTATTCTTAACTTTATGCAGGAATTTAGGGTGGTTAACTGTCACCTGTGTGTCACCCCATTGGGTCTGTTATGAAGAATGGGTGCTTTTGCTTACTGTAGAGCTCTCAGCACAAAGGCTTTTGTTTAAGGAGTACGCTGTTGGAAGTCATTCAGGGATTTCCTGTTCAAGAAAGCCTGAGGCTTGTCAACTCCCAATCTGAATTAGCATTCCCCACAGAGCCAGAAGATTATTTTTCATTAATATTTCCAGAAATCTACAATAGTGACCAATTAAAATTTAAGAAAAAGAAAAGATGAGGTTCCAAGTCCCTCTCCATGAAGAGACCTTTTGGAGGTACTATTCCCTTTTCAGAAGACTTTCCCTCCGAGGCAGAAGGTACTTTTTCTCTTTTCAGTGGATTTTCCCTTCGATGCCTTTATTAAAGA
>VMDO01003335.1:20917-145804 GCA_007922755.1 Pedetes capensis | reverse complement strand
CTGATATTCTCTGCTTTCAGCTAATATCCACCTGACATCAGTAATGATGTCCCTAGTTCCCCGCCCTCTTCTGAACCCCGCTTGATTTTCCGGTAGTTCCCTGTCTATATACTGCTGCAGTCGCTTCTGAATGATCTTTAGTAGAATTTTGCTGGTGTGTGATATTAATGATATTGTCCGATAGTTTGCACATTCAGTCAGATTCCCTTTTTTGGGAATAGGCACAAATATGGATCTCTTCCAGTCAGTTGGCCAAGTAGCTGTTTTCCAAATCTGTTGGCATAAACATGTTAACACCTCCAGTGCTGCATCTGTTTGTTGAAACATCTCTATTGGTATCCCACCAATTCCTGGAGCCTTGTGTTTCACCAATTCTTTCAAGGCAGCTTCCACTTCGTCCTTCAACACCATTGGTTCCTCTTCACATGCAACCTCTTGGAATGGTTGGTCATCTACCAACTCTTTCTTGTATAATGACTCTGTATTCTTCCCATCTTCTTTTGACGTTTCCTGCATCACTTAATATTTTACCTGTAGAATCTTTCACTACTGCCACTTGAGGCTTGGATTTTTTTTTCTAGAAGCAGTTAACTTTAAAATATTATGTGTATTTAAAAGAATTACAAGAAAATTTCAGTTAAAAGATGCAATTGATTAGAACATTCTAACTCAAACCTTTAGGACCCGAAGTTGCTGATAATAGTGCTGTCAGTTTTTTCACAGACAGCAGTTTTTTATTCCTCAAGACTCCATTCCTGAGACAATAGCTTTCTAAGTTTAGTATCAGTAGCAAGCTTTTTTTTTTTGATTTTTTTTTTTTTTTTTGAGGCAGGGTCTCATTTTGTAGTCCAGGCTGTCCTGGAACTTGCTGTGTAGCCCAGGCTGGTCTTGAACGTGCATTGATCCTACTACTTCAGCCTCCCAAGTGCTGGGATTACAGGTGTGAGCCACCACACCCAGCTAACACTAACATTTAAAAAGGTCACTATTAGTACTCCCAACGTTAGCTAAAGGCCATGACTAAGCCTTATCATCCCACTTCATAACTTGAATCTATTGCCCCACTCAGCATCATTCCAAACTTCTGGAGGGGTTTTTGTATCCCTCCTACCCCCAGATATGGTAGAACGTAGAATGCAGACTGTAGGGAAAAATTGGGAGGAAATTGGCAAAAACTCCCAAACTGGGAAAATGGCTTTTGAATATCTGGTTTGTAAGTTAGAAATCTAGGGAAAATGAAAGTAACTTGGTTGCCCTTTTGTACAAAACCCTTCCTGATTGGACAACTGGACTGAAAGCTGATTGGCTCAGGCCATTCCATGCAAGCTACATAAAGAGCTGCGCTGCGGCAGCTCGACCTTTTTGGCACAGCCATTTCTTTGGCACCCTTTCTGCACCTTGTCGCCTGTTCCTGCCCGGACCACCGATGAGGAAGCACCTCTCCCGCTGCTCTCCCCTGGACCTTGGGTGAGGAAAGAATGCTCTCCCGTCACAATCCTCAACAAGGAAAAGAACCTGCTCTCCATCTGATCACCAAGGAAGCGGCAGCTGTTTCCTCGTGGCCCCGAGATGACCAACACAGGTGTTTGCCCCTGGAAGACAAAAGCGCCTGAGGCTTTTCCTTTCTCCCGTTTCTGCCGGGGTCCTGAGGGCCGCAGGAGTCTGCGCCCCTCACCTGAGGGTCCCGAGTGAATTGTGATTAGTATCTGTGTGTGCGGCGGCACAGCACGTCCGAACCTCCAGGCCGGACCGGGAGGCGCGTGCCCCACAGCAGACCGATATCAAGTGCTTGGGAAAGGCCACGTCCCTGTGCCACAGGGCTTGTCCATCTGACTTGACCAGAAGCACAGAGGCAGAGACATGAAAGACAGACAAAAGGACCATAGGTTAAGGCTTGGCCCCAAAGCTGGCAGCTAATTAACAGGGAGAATCTAGTCTAGAACCTAGTTCTGCTGATTATAGTTAGTATTCTGTCTTAAACAGTGGTTACATTCTTGGCTAAATTATTCCAAAAGCCTCTCTTCATTTAAAAGACACTGAATAGCACTTTAGTGTATCAGTTTTGAGCATTAGAGCCTTTCCCCTAAGAATAGCCATTGATACTATTTAATAAAATGAAATGCGAAAGAATTTAGGAATAAAATTTGAGCAGCTCATTATATAGTGGAGGGAAATGTTACGAAGGCAGTTGTTATAAAAATATGTGAACTCCAATTGTAGTTTTATCATTTACTAAAAGAGATTATCAAATATAAAAAACACAAAAAAGAAACATAGGCATTGGAAAAGGTAGACTTTTAATAACTGCTGTTATTACCAGGTTAAGTCATGCAGTTACAAAGTAGTTAGAAATTTCTGAAAGGATTATAATTGTTAAAAAAAAAAAGCACTCATTCTTACATAAATAGTATCTAGTACTTCATTGGGACACTACTGTTGAAAAGGCCCTGGCCAAATAACTCCTCAAACTAAACACTCCACCCCAGGCTGTCTTCAGCCTGCTGTTAATGAAGCTGGGTACAGAACATGCAGCTTCTGAAAGCACAGGACACACAGTCCGGCTAAGTCGGGGCCTCTGGCAGTGCTCAGAATCGGCTAGACTCCAAACAAGGAGCCCAAGTGTCTTTTTTCTGGGACACTCTACTTGAATTATGCTTCAATTACTCTACACAATTGATCTTCAAAAGGGAAGAACTAATTAACATGATAAGGAAGTTACTGCATTCTTTGGACTATGTGTCATAATTGTAGCTAACAAATTCCCCCAAATGGCCTCTATCATTTGCAGGTATAAAGATAGTTCTCCACAGGGCTTTATTTTTGCTGGACAATACATGACTGATAAGCTATAAATGAATACTGTTTTATGTTATAAAAATACTAGCTTTCTTCATTTATTATGTTTATAGGCATTCACTGCTTGAGTCAAGGTTAAGCTTGTTAAGGGATTAAAGGCAATTTTATTACAGCAGCATGTACTTATTTTATTCTGAAAGAATAAAATGTATAAGAGCAATAGTTTTTATTTTTGTTTACAACTTGTAAAATTGAGTTATTCTGCTGATGTAAAGGAACTAACTCACTTAAGGACCATGCTACCTTCTGAAAATGCCATATACCTACTTCTTACATGTCTCAAATTTACAGGATGTACCAGACTTATCCAAAGCAAAAGTGAGTAACTGACTAGTCTTGACCACCTCCCTTGGCAACCGCACTATCAGGAGGAAGAGACTTTATTTCAAGGCAAAATACCTAACTGGCTGTCTGGCATAGGTGATTTTGATTTTCACATTCATCAGCTTGTACATGATCCCTTAACATTAATTTTTTTTTCTTCTGAAGGGGCTGATTTGGACTGACTTGTTGAGAACAGTGTCCATAATCTAATGAGTCATGAGAGAAAGATTTCTGTGGTTATATGTAAACTTGTGATAGGTCTGAAGAAGTTATAGGTGAAGAGGATGGTGAGGCCAACCACAATCCATCTATGTGAAGGTCACACCAGCTTCATTGTACACTTTGAAGACTTTCTCAATGGCGTTGACATAGGCAGCTGTTCTTAGGTCTAAGCCCAGGTTATACTTCATGGCGGTGCGCATAATTTGCTGAAATGAAATAGAAAAGGTAGTGAAGACCACCTGACTCAAGCAGCTGGTCCATGAGCACACACGACATGTGGAGGTGTAGTAAAAGCCACCCTGTCAGTGCAGGACTTACACAGCCAAAGACAAGCTATCCTGGCAGCAGAACAGACTCTAGGCAGGAAGGACTAATTCTCTGGAATTAATATTACTGTCTAGGCAGTAATAAGAAGTCACCCTGTAGAGCTGTAGATGTAAATGGTTTCTCTGCCTGTTAGACAGCCTATTATTTGGAATGAGTTCATATCATATACTTGTTGTTGTTGTTGTTAGGTGCCATCAAGTCGGTATCCGACTCATAGCGACCCTCATAGGGTTTTCAATGGCTGACTGTTTCGGGATTGCCTTGGGAGTGGATTGCCAGGTCCTTCTCCCATTTTTGGGGTGCTGGGAATTGAACTCGGGGCCTCAGCGACTGCAGCGCAGCGCTCTACCCACTGAGCTAAATCCCAGCCCCTATCATATACTTAGTGACTGTTTAAAATAACCAAGAATGGAGTGACGAAAATGTTCCAGGATTGCGCAGTGGTGATGGCTACATGGCCTTGTGAACATACTAAAGGCTGATGAACTGTATATTTTAAAAGGATGAATTTATAGTTTATTAACCATATCTCAATAAAAAAAACCTCAGCACAAACAACAGTACTACCTTCTTCATCAGTATCTGTTTATGCTGCTTTAACTTTGAAATCTGAGCTCAAGAAATTAGGAAAACTGGGCTCAATGTGTGTTTAAGGTCCTGCCTGAGATAAGGATCAAGTGGTCAAAAACACTCTTATTTATACCTAATTCTATAGACACTAGCTTTCTGCACCTATAACATAACATTCCAGTTTGCCTCACTCCTCAATATTTACCCACCTGCCAATCACTTGCTCATAAGGCAGCCCGACTTATTTCCGAAGCCTACTAAATGGACTTGACCACTGACAAGAGTGCTCACCATCTGAGGCTGAAAAGGCACATGTTCTGCTGCACACATATGGGGGCCATGTAACAGGCTGCTGCTTTCTATACCTCCCACAATCTGCTGGCTGAGCTAACACAGTTCAGCTACGCTTTGTGTCACTAGCAGAAAGGCAGACACCATCTACACACATACCCTGGCAGAACGCTCCATTGTGTAGGCTAAGCCAGAGTGCACGATATCTTTCTCCGATGCACCCTGTCAGGAAAAGAACACAAGTTTAACAAAATCGCAAGAATACATGCTTTGTGTTCCTACAAGTGTACTGAAGTTTCAAGTCCAATATACAGCCAGATAGAACTGTTCTGTCTTTCAGTAAAGACACAATGTAATTTCTGTACAGTCAAGGTACAATGTGCATTTTTTTCCCCTTCCTGTGGTGCTGGGGATGGAACACAGCGCTGCTGCATGTCAGACAAGTGCTCTACCATTGAGCTACACCCCAGCCAAAGGTATGGTGTCTTGATGTCATGGAAAATTCACCTCAGTTCTCTAGGTGAACAGGGACACAAACAAAGAAAGGGAACTGGCTAAAGCTGATAGTAGCTGTGGGGTAGAATCCTGCCTGTGTTCTCAGTAGTATCAACCTTAAGGCTGGTGGATCTGAGCAGCTCTTTAGTTTTATTGATGAGGAAATTGAGGACCAGAAAGGTTCACCAAGGTTGTAGGTAACTATATTTAGGGCTTGGTTATGACCCAGCCTGCCTCCCATCAGTTTCTCTTTTTCCTAGGGTAATTATCAGTTTCTCTTTTTCCTATGCTAATTATCTCTACAAATCAGTGTGTTTCAGTGGATGCTTCTATACAATTTGCTTCTTGGGATGCTTTCTACCACTACTCCTCTTAATATGACATATAATGTGACAGATAAAACACATCCTGACATGCCAGATACAAACTTAAAGTGGGTCACCAACAAAAGTTATTTGTGCTGAATATCATGCAATTTATATTGTATTCATTAGAAAAGTATATTTCTTTAGCATTTATATTAAACTTCATTCTATCAAGTCAGGGAGAGGAAACAAACTTGCTTTGCACAAGGAATACTGCTGTTTCTTTCACTCACTAAACATTTATCGAGTACCTACTCTGTGCTAGACACTCAGGTAATGGGGACACAGCAGAGAACAAAACAATCAAAATTCTGTTTTCAGAGGAGCCTATATTCTAGTGGGGGAGTAATGCACACATATGGACTTGAAACAATGAGGCTAAAGAGATGCCCAGCATTTTGAATCCAGTAGAGAAGTAGCTCAAGGACTGAGACCACCCAGTGTTAAGAGCTATGCAATGATAAAGACCAGCAAAAGGAAGTGAGAAGGACTGGAGAGTGGGGTGGGATGGAAACCAGGAGAATGTGATGTCTGGGAAGCTGAGAGAAGAAAATATTTCTATGCAGAAGCAATCAATAGTGAGTTAAGCTAAGTCAGGTTGAGATAAGGGCTGAAAATTGATCACTGGACTAGGCAATGCTGGTATCACTGGTTCCCTCGACAAGAACAGGTTTGGCGGAGTAGGTTCAAGTACTACAGAACTGGAGACAGCGTATACAACTCTTCCAAGGAGGTTTTCTGTAAGGGAAAAAAACTGGCAGTAACTGGAAGTGGTGGGATTAAGATGTGTTTTTTGAAACAGCACTTGGTACACTGAGAGGAAAAGCTCAGTAGAGGGAAAACTGATGATGTAGAGAGAGGGCAAGATTCACCAATGCCGAGTATCTGAGAAGCTGAGGACAGGCCATGCCATGGCCAGAACAGGAGCTGGGTGGACGCAGATGCAGAAGCAGAAACAGCTGGTTGGGGCACAAGGTGTGGTAAGAGATCAGGAGGTAGGACGCTGTGTGCAAGTTCTTGGGCTCGTTCAGCTTTCCTGTGATTACTAGCCAGACAGCAGCTCAGGAGCTGGCAAGCAGGGAAGGGGGGCAACGAAGGGTACAGGGCAGAGAGCCTGACCGCTGGGCAGCCCTGACAGCAACTTGAGGTTAGAGGTCAGGAGGTGAACTGCCAACTGCCTACAGGGCCTCAAGGTACCTGGGCACAGGCAGTGGGTAGGTGTGTGTGACAAAGCAAAACAAGAGCAGGCAGTGACTGTCATGATGAAATGTGGAACTTTAGGTTCAATGAGGAGAGAAGTGAGGGCACTGAGGGGGAGGTGAGGGACGATGAGAAGGTCCTTGGCAGGTCATAAAGCAGAAGTGGCAGCTCTCTGTGGGAAAACTGGGGTTTCAACTGCTGCTGACTATAAGACTCCTTGCAGTAAGCCAATGAGAGGTAAGAAATAGCAGCAAAAGCCTAAAATCAGAAGTCCTGGAACCATTTAAAAATTGGGAGACCAATATATTGAGCAAAGATTCTGTTAAAAAAGGATAGAGTCCCTCATAGTCTGTCTTCTTAACCAGCTTGCTGTCCTCTTTCTGAGGTGAAATCTAAGGGTTCCACCACATATCAGGCACATGCTGGGCAGGGGGCAATAGGAGGAGTGAGTGGCCCTTCTCTAGCCCTCCTAGAGGGCCGCAATTGCTTGTGATAGAAGTGTGTGTGTGCACACAGAGCCTGCAGAGGGGACTTTCTGAGAAGGCCACAGAGCTGTCTGGGGCTGTCAGCTCCTCCAGAGGGAGCAGAACAAAGACAGCTGTGGCTCTGGGAATAAGGAAGGGTTACTGGGGGAACCGCACTGAATGGCAAAGCACTTTCCTTCCTTCGACACAAAACCTTTCCTTGTGTTGCAATAAAGTCTTAAAGTACTACCCATGACTGAATGTCTCATCAGATATATTACAACTTAGCCATTTCCCTGCCATCAGACTATTAAGGCAAACTTTACCTAAAAAGTGGCTGCAAATAGTTTCAATGGCATCGGTGTGCATGGACTCATTCCTTACCTTCTGAAGTACTCGCTTCTCTGTCTTTTTTTTTTTTTTTTCTTTTTTGGTGCTGGGGACTGAACACATTACTTTCTTAAGGTAAGTCCCCAGAGGGGAGGCCATTATAGCACCAAAGGGCAGGAACAGTTTAATAACTCTTCAGCTTTGCCAAATAGCTGTAGCAATCTGCACTGCCATTAGAATAAAGGTACAACTGTTTCACCAGACATGGTAAATATAGTATACATTAATTGCGGCTGGGGTGTGGCTCTGGGGCACAGCAATTGCATAGCATATGCAAGACTCTGGGTTCCACCCTCAGCACTTACATAAACAAATAGAAATAAACAAAAACAATAAAACAAAACAACCCCCCCAACCAACAAAACAACAAACTCCAAACTCCATTGTTTTTGTAACAGTAAGATTATTTTTTCGAGACGTGTAGGCCATGCCTTTGTAGCTCATGTCTTCTGTCATGTACTGATAAAGAAGTTCTCTTTGTAATAGGTGTACGCTATTAATACATCTTGTCAACAGCTGATCAATATAAAATACCTTTTCTAATCTGTTCTTTAACTCTTATTTGTATCCACATAGTGATTTTTTTTTCTCCTTTCTTTCTTTTGCAGTGCTGGGGAGCTGAACCCAGGGCCTCGTGAACGCTAGGTGAGCACTCCACCACTGAGCTGGACCCCCAGCCCATTTGTAATTTTTACTTTGAGACACAGTCTTGCTAAATTGTGCAGGCTGCCTCTGGTCTTGAACTTGCCATCCTCCTGCCTCTGCCTCCTGAGTAATTGGGATTACAGGCATGAGCCCTGGGGCTGGTACCTAGTTATCAATTTCAAATTTTCATATAGTTCAGTTTGATGTTTACTTTTCAATTCTTTTTATTTAAAAAATTTAAAATACATAATAATCCTTCATAACTATATTGAATTGCGGTTGTCTATAGTGCAAGAAATACCAAAGCCAGAACAATTATTAAATTTGTTATTAGTCACTAGGATTCTTACTCCATTTTTATGATGGAATGAAAGGAGAAGGTATAAAACACGTAAGTTATACAACTACTGCCAGGATGATTACCATCCCTTGACTCTAATCAACTGACCCCACCTGACTGAAGGACAGGGCAGGGAGTGTGTATAAAGTGCCAATCTGAAGTCACCACACTTACCGATATCCTGTCTTGGAACTCTGCTGTGGGCACAATAGGGATAGTTCCACCATGCTTTCCAAATTTTCTTTCTAAACTCTCTTGAACAGACACTATAAAAAGCCAAGAAATCATGGTAAGATATTGTTAGCAGGACAGAAACAGGGGGAAAAGAAGATAATTAAAAGCATCCCCAAACTGTATTTATAACCCTATAAGGAATAGTTTCAGAAATCTTTAACACTTATGACATAAAAGGGTTAATCATTGAAAACCCAGTTAAAAAGGAATAGGAGACTGTCAAATTCCTACAGAAATGTGAATTTAGGTCACTGCTCTGTTTCCATAACACCCATTACCAGGGTTTTTCCTCGGCTCTATTAAAAAGAAAATGCTGAGGGAAAAAGAAAAGGAAATAGATGGACACTTTTCACCAGATTCTCAGATTGGCTGAATATATAAGCTCGGCTGGAGGTCTTGGTTTTATTCCAACCTGATGAGGAATTCTACTTTTAGCTTCTGTTCGACTAGAGTAAGCTCTAGTCAAACAAAAACAAGTATTCCCACCCCCATCCCCCCCGTTTTTGTTTTTATCTTTTTTTGTAGCCCAGGCTGGCTTAGAATTCAAGACCCTCCTGCCTTAGTCTCCTGAGTGCTGCTGGGATTACAGGTGCAAGCCACCACACCCAGCTCAAAAACAAGTATTCTCATCAGAAGACTCAAAATTATCTTGAGACTAGATAGGACTTGCCACCTGAGACAGAAATGGATGAGTGTGAGTAGTGGGGTTCAGATTTTAAAGTAACACTTTTAAAAATAGTATTACTAATTTGTAGATGTTCTGGGAACATGACATCATAGCATAAAAATGTGAATATATTTGAGTTAGTATACTGAATACCCATAATGAATTGTTTATTTTGGGTCTCGAATAATATAGTTTTCTGCTCTGAGATGAAAGCTCCAAGATTACCAAAGGGAAAAAGTGGCATAGACGTATGCTTTATCCAGTCTTTACACATCCTATGTGATTATTTTTGGAGAACAAGATCAACCGAACTCACTGAGCAAGTGGTAGTTGGAATCCCTTTCATATTTGAAGGTCAATCGGCCATAGCTGACATGATTTAGATTCTTCAGCCACTCAAAGTAAGATACTGTCACTCCTCCAGCATTCAAGTAGAGATCCTATACATAAGACATCAAAGAAAAGTTGATGATTTTAGCAAAAGCGTTAAAAAATTATGAACATAAGAACTCCATTTCAATACCAAGGTGAATTAACGATTCAGACTTCCCAAGTATATCTTAGATAGTACCAGGAATTTCATAGTTAATTTAACAACCCCTATACTTCCCAATCTAGCCAGGGTTTTTTCCATTTAGGAAAAAAGTAATTTTTTGGGGGGGCCGCTTATTAGTATATATTTAATCAACTTTGGTGACAGCCAGCCTCTTCTGACCGTATCCTCAGACTAAATTGTTTGCCTACCAACCACTGGGCTGATGGTATCTCACCCCAAGAGTGTTCTGTCTCCTACTACTTAAGCATGGTCTATTTTAGTTAGGTTAGATTTCTCACATGCTTCCTGCAAAGCAGGCTCTTCAAAATGCATCCCATGTCTACACTAATTTCTAATGACTCCTGCTTATTCACTGAAAAATCAGACCATGTGTTTTTTGTAGTAGCTTTTTGAGTGAAGCAGAAAGGGAAACTTGAATGCCTAAGGTTAGTAATCATGTAGATGATTTCCAGAGTTTAAGTTAGAATAGTATTTATAACAGAATATACATAAATATAACTAGACTCTGTGAAGGCTATACTCAAGAAAGAACTGAAAGCTGGAACAAGTGTTCAGGTCAAAGATAAAGAAATTGGTGTATTACATTAACCATGCTTCTACTCTATTTTCTATTTTTTGGCTGGGGTGGAGCTGGGGATCAAATCCAGGGCCTTCTGCATGCTAGGCAAGCACTCTACCATTGAGCCACATCCCCAATCCTCTATTTTCTTAATGACAAAACAAACATGAAGAATTCACCACAATTCGGGAAACATTAATAAGTCCTCACAATTCCTAGCAAAAGACAATTATGATTCCAAGCGTATATAAAACCCAAGAAACATAGATGACTTACTGGAATAACCATGATGTTCCTCTCCAGGAAAATCTTATCAGCTTCTGGAGTGGTTGGTCCATTGGCACCTTCGGCAATGATCTGTAAGAGAGTCAGGAACATACAGAAATGCCAGGATCACCCTCCTAGGGGCAAGAGTTGTGGGTATATGGATACAGGGCTGAGAGGAAGAGTGTAACTTTAGTTAAAATTAAGTCATAAAGCTATTTTGCTGTCCAAAGTATATAAAGTTACCTTTTACCCTTCTGTTTCCTTTGTTTTCTTAACTATGCTTTGGAAGTCTGGTGGTGGCTGCACAATTCTGTGGATGTACTAACAGTCATTAAATTGTATACTTTAAGTGGGTGAAATTCATAGTGCATGAATTATATGTCAATGAAGCTATTAAAAAAAATCAGACTCTTTTTGACCTCCTAATGTCATTTCACATTGGTAACATTGATTCTGTTTCTACAGTGTGTTCACCTTGGCTTTGACTCTGGGTGCATTGGATTTGGTCAACTGCTTCTCACTGGCAGCAGGGATCAGTATGTCACAGTCAGCCTCCAAGATGCTTCCTTCGTAGACTTTTGCCTTGGGGAAGCCCAGAATCGATCCATGTTGCTGTAATTGATTGAGAATCAGAATTAATAGCTGGACTAGAGTTTAAACGTTTATATTTAGTACTACATGAAAATGTATTTATTAAGAGCTTTTTGAGCTACATTAAAAAGCAATGGAAAAAGAAAACCAAAACAAAAACACAACACAACACAACACAACATACAAAATAAGCAATGGAAATAGATTTCACTAAGACTTACTTCAATTTTACAACGTTTAGGGTGGTCAAACTCTTTAGAGGTTATATTAACATACCAATTTGAAATCTTCCAGTTCCTTTGGGTCTATACCATCTGGATTCCATATACTCCCATCAGATTCACCAACACCAACACACTTAGCACCAAAGCGATGTAAATATCTCATAGAGTGTAGGCCCACATTACCAAAACCCTGTGAAGAACAATTATGTATGACAAAAATTAAAGACCCCATATAGATAGTAAGAGTCATATTTTGACCAATGTACATTGGGGCTGGGATTTAGCTCAGTTGGTAGAGCGCTGCGTTGCAGTCTCTGAGGTCCCGAGTTCGATTCCCAGCACCGCAAAATGGGAGAAGGATGTGGCAACCCACTCCCAAGGCAATCCCGAAACAGTCAGCCATTGAAAACCCTATGAGGGTCACTATGAGTCGGATACCGACTCGACAGCACCTAACAATAACAACAACAAATGTACGTTCTGTTAGTTCAGAAGCAAGTCTCAAAATCCTTTTGCCAAAAGAACCAATGTATTAAATGGCTTCTGTTCGACAATAAAGTTCTATGTTCAAGAATGTGGAACCTAATCCGTTGTTCAATCTGTGAGAACGTGTCCTGAAGAGGTTTAGTTAGGCACAATCTTCCAGGCCTACAAAGAAATGGCAGTGGTGACAAGACCACTGGTTTGGTCCAGTCCCCAATGATGAGGGGGTCCTATGGTTATATAATGGTATGCCACTAGTTTGGTGGAATAAAAATTCTATTTTAAAGTAAAGTTCAACTTAATTTAGATTTTCCTAGGTAAAATACATGTTAACATATCACACATATTTGGGTCAATGTGCAAACCTTTTCTCCACACCCACAGTAGGTTTTAAAAAAAAATTTTGAGAGACAGTCTTGCTATATATCCCAGATTGGC
This sequence comes from Pedetes capensis, assembly GCA_007922755.1. Classification (NCBI taxonomy): domain Eukaryota; kingdom Metazoa; phylum Chordata; class Mammalia; order Rodentia; family Pedetidae; genus Pedetes; species Pedetes capensis. The sequence continues at coordinate 133,296 of VMDO01003335.1, read as the reverse complement.
CTCAAACTTGTGATGCTGGGATTATAGGTGTGTGCCACCATGTCTGACTATGCACATCCCTAATAGTTTTAAAAAATTATGCTGTGAGACTTCTCTCCCTTCTAGATAACAAAAGAAGTTAATGATAGTTTTGTATGTATCTTAAATATTAAATCAGGCCTAGTCACATGAATCACACAAAGGTTAAAAAAAATAAAGGATGTATTACTCAGAATATCACCACTCTAAAACCTAAGAGATTCAAAAGAATCAAATTATGAAATTGCAAATCTAAAAACATTATAAAACTTAATACATATCAGTTATTAAGAAGACAAAATTTTTCTTACCTGAACAACAAATGTTTTATCTCCAAACCCTGGTGTCATTCCTAAAATGCTCATATAAGAAGCTTCATTGATAAAGTTTTCAATCCCATGGAAAACTCCACGGCCAGTAGCAGAGATGCGCCCATGGATGCCTCCTTGACTGATGGGTTTACCAGTAACGCAGGCATGTGCATTAATATCCTGTAAGAGGAAAAATAATTTAAAGAACAATGATGCCAAGCCCAATTTCCATGGCCAGCCAATATAATGAATTAGAGTCAAAGCATATTCTCATTTAACTAAAAATATTCTCATTAAGAGTGTGTACAGGTTGGGTGTAGTGGCACATGCCTGTAATCCCAGCCCTCCGTAGGCTGAGGCAGGAAGACTGAAAGTTTGAAGCTAGCCTAGGCTATACAGTAAGTCCCTGTCTCAAAAAAACAAACAAAAAACAAAAAAAAGTAATGTGTGCATCAAATGTGTGCTAATCTGTGAATGTGTGTATCTGTGAATGTATGTATTTAAAGTTACATATTCACCAAAACAGATAAGCCTCACTTTTTCAGCTTTCTGTTCCTAGAAAATGTAATGAGGTAGATCATCATTTCCATAAGGAGAAGTATATTAGGAATTCAGTGGAAAGTACAAATAATGGTTTCATAAAGGTAGACATAATCCAGCTTCAAGCTATTATAAGCTATCATTCCTTCAATATATAAGCTCTACTAAGTCAGGGTACAAACCCCATGCACAAGTACTGCTACTAAGTCAGGGTACAAACCCCATGCACAAGTACTGTTTTTTTTTTGTTGTTTTTTTTTTGTTGTTTTTTTTTTTTGGTGGTACTTGGTGGTCAAACTTGCATACTTTGCAAGTGTTCAGCCACTGGGCTGTACCTCCAGCCCATTTTTTATTTTGTGTGAGACAGAGTCTTGCTAAGTTCCACAGGCTGCCCCTGGCTTTCAACTTGCGATCCTCCTGTCTCTGCCTCCCAAGTTGCTGGGATTACAGGTGTGCGCCACTGCGCCCAGTGCATTAAGTATCTTAAAATCTACCTTAAGACTTGACCATGTCACCCAAACAGAGTCCAAGACAGAAACAGGCATTACAATTTTCTTGGATGGAAAGACTCAGTGCTGTATTCTTTGGCCAAACTAATTTTGAAATTCAATAAAATGTTATTTATTTTTAAAGAAGGAACTTTAAAAGATGATATTCAGGTTTACCTAAGAGATATTAAAAATATTTATCAAGTGGTAGGCAGTGTCAACAGTCTTCACAATTCACCTGTTCTTCCTCTGTGAATTATTTGATACTCATGAATTCTTGTTTAGAAACAGATACAATTAGAAAAGAGGGTTAGGAGGGCTTCGTTTCCAGGGCATCACATATACTATAAACATAACAAACAGATCACTGAGGAACACACATTTGTCATGCAGGAGAAACGAAACGCAGTTTGATCACACACGGGACATGAATCGAATATGAACGACTCTAAATCAGTGGCAAAAGCATGGCTCTGCTGAGACAATCTGCTACCCATGTGACAATGATGAAGTGCCTTACTTCATACCGTCTCCCTACCCCTAATAGTATGTTATGTGCTATGACTTTGTTGTTAAGTGTTGTTGAGTTGGGTCCAATTCATAGAGACCCTGTGTATAAAGAACAAAATGCTCCCTGATACTGTGCCCTGCCCAGCACTATGTCAGTGCTTCTCTGCTATTTATAGGGTTTTCAAAGGCTGATTGGTTTGAGATTGTTTCAGGAGTGGGTTGCCAGGTCCTTCTCCCATTTTGTGGTGCTGGGGATTGAACCAAGGGCCTTTGAGAGCACACAGTGGCATTCTACCTACTGAGCTAAACCCCAGCCCCATGCTGTGACTAGGAGAGTTAAAAAGTAACCTGGTCTTTATTTGTATCATTTAAACATTATTACAGAGAGAATTTAGAATTATATTACTTGTACAATTACTAACAAAAAGAATGAAGGCAAGTTAAGGAAATAGGCAGTCTAGTAAAGCACTACAGAATTAGTTTTCCCACAGTTTTTTCATGAATAATTAACACCTATCAATACAGAACTGCAAACCCAGTGCCAACTGAAAACAGTGAAAATGCAAATGCTGGGGCTGAAGGAAATACTGTCTGAAGTGAGGAGTGGTGCCAAGTGCCTGGCTCCCCAGCATACCTAATGTTCATGGAACACAGGGGCAGGAAGCTGGGGAATACTCTCCCCCATGCTGCCCTGCCAGGTTCATGTCTATAAATGAGTAACAGTAATTATGCTTCCTTACCTAGTCCTGGCTTTTGGATTTCCTAGCAGTTGAAGGAGGAATGACTTTTATGACTACAGATCAAGGTTTAGTGGGCAGTGCCTAACAAACTTCTTATTCTACCACCACTGTGAATGAGCTACATGTAACAATACACTGCCTACCAGTGTGTGCTGTTCACTGCAGTGCCCAGCTCAAAAAGATTAAGAGACTATACTCAGAACATCAGAAGGTGACATGTGAAAGTTTGCTGGCAGTCCAAACCAACATTTGTTAACATATCTAATACTGCTCGTTTATTTCAAGGGATATGTGCAATTGACATGATGTGATATTCAATAAATACTTAGTTTTTGTGTTTACTAATGGCTGTGGGTTGCTTTAAATGTATGAGGTTACTTTTCCTCTAACACTTATAACAGGTGAAGGAGGTAGGTGCTACTGTTACTGTCTGTTTACATATGTAGAAACAGAGGCACAGAGACTCCCAGGCCCTGAAGTAGGTGGGCGAAGCGGGCAGGACTGGAATCCAGACGGTCTGCCTATGCTCCCAGTCATAGTGCACCATCACCTCAGGAACCAGGACTTCAAACCCAAACCTGAACCTGAACCCTGAACCCATTCCAGTACAATCATTTAATTTTTTTTTTTTTTCCTGAACCTGAACACAAATCCCAGTGAAAACTGGGGTTTGGGTTCAGTTTTTAATCTTTTTTTTTTTTTTTTGGGTGTATCATTGGCTGTTACAAAATTGAAAAAAGATTCCTCTGTCTACACATAGCATTAAAATTTTAAACTGGAATCTGAATCCAATTTTTTGCGAGCCTGAAGTCCTGTTAGGAATGACGCTTGAGATCTACGTTGCTCCTCTTCTCCAAGGCCTATCTTCCCAGTAGGACCTTGAAAGAACCCCTTCACACACACACATACACACACACACACACACACACACACACACACACACACACAACCTTTATTTCTTTGAGGGACTCTGCTACATCTACTATCATGCATCTTTCATGGTCTTTCATACCAAAAAAATCTGTGGCTCACAGCCAATAAACACGCCAAACAACAAAACCCTTTTCTTTGGGCAGCAGCCACCTTTCAGAATGTATTGTCTATGCTCTCTAGTGCCATTTTTCTTATGCAGAGGCCAAACTTTATGTCTCATTACCCTCTCTTCCCAGCCCTCTGGGCTCTGGGCCACTATACCAGTCTCCTGCCTTCAAACCCTCCCATCTCCTATTGCACAGAGTAAAGCCTCAATGCACTCATCTGTGCCACACACCTGCTCCTAATGAGTTCTCCATGGCCTCCTTGTTTTCAGAACAAAGACTGAAGCTCTTACTTCCCCTTACTGGGCTGTAACCTCCTCTACCCGCCTTTTGTACCCACTTCCTCCCATTCTGAACTAGTTACAACAGCTGCCTTCAGGCTCTCAAGTTCCCCTCTCTGTTGCAACTTTAAGACTTTCATTCAGATTTTTCTTTCTGCCCACTCCATCCCCTAGCTGATGTGTATTTATCCTTTAGAGTGCAGACCAGAAGGCTCCACCTCAAAGAAGGCCTTTACTGACTTCACCATCTAAGGCCTGGTTAGGTCCCACTATTCTTTTGCATAGCCTTGAAACAACTTCAGCATTTATGCCAGCGGCAGTAAAAATGTGACTTGCACTTTGGCCTTGTGTATATATAGTAGGCATACATATCTTCTAAAAATCCCTTTCTCTTCCTATTTTTAAACATTTGATTTTCAAGGTTCCATTGCTTTCAGGGATAGGGACTTATTCTTCTCCCCAGCTCTGGGCTCTTGGGCTATAAATATAGGTGTTGACAACAGGCTAAGTCTTTCCACTAACTATCAAATAAAACCAATACTGGCTTGGTATTTTGTTGTGGACACTTACCTCTTGACTTTACCTCTTCCAGTACCTTTGCAAATATGTCTTACCTTCTATCTGAGCTCTATTGTTTCTCCTCCTCTTGTTCTCCGAATCTCCAGATATTGAAATTCAAGGTCTAGCCCAAATATCCCTTCCAGAAAGCCATCTTTCAAAAACCAGAACTTTTTACTCTTGTACTATGTCATTTCCACACCTTATAGGCTCAGGTATCTTAGCTCATCTTTAAGTGGAAGCTCTCTGAAGGGAAAGTCAGACCTGAATGCTTCTTTATTTACCTTCTAATGTCTCAGCAAGTGTGTTGCCCTAATTGGGGAAGGTCCCACCCCAGCGATCACCACTGGGCATCATGTTCACTATGTTTATAGTTTAAGAATAGGAAAGAGAAGCAAAGTAACAAGCACATCAAGTTTCCGAGTAAAAAGGAGAAGACGATCTCATACAGACAGGTGAACGGCTACTTCCTGTGGCCAGTGACAAGCAAAGCTGCAGGGCTTCAGTGGATACTCACATAGTGCCCTATGGTGCTGGCATAGGTGTCAGCGATCCAGGACATCTCTCGCTCGCCCGTGCTCATGTCTGGGGCAGGCACATCAATGCCAGGACCTGGAGCACAGGGAAAGGGCAGTGTGCCAGGTTTAAGATAAACTCATCCCAAACACAAAGATCCTTGTAATTTTCTAAGGGAATAAAGTTACCAAGGCTAGAAAATTTTAGATCTCATTTAGGTAATTAACTAAAGTTACAAAAATACTAAAAGTTTCTCTACAAAACTTAGATATATATGATATGTACAATTTCTCCCACTGGCATTTACTTGCTGTTATGTCTATAAGTTAGCTATGCACAACAGATATAACCCATTCCATGGGACTTGCAGGTGGGACCACAGCCAAATTGGTTTGTACTCCAGGCTTTAGTTCTCTAAACTGTAATTAGAGATAACAGTACAGTCTTGCCTCACATAAACAGAATCATTATGGTTAGTGAGCAGATGTGTCCAAGGCAGTAGTACAGCAACACGCTGCTTACTGGTTTAGGCCTCCTCACCAAGTAGGAAAAGAGGGGAGAAATATACGTTGCTCAAGCAACTGCTAAAGCCTGTAATACTTTTATTCATGAAAGAATGCTGCTTTGACCTATGATTCAATGCTTAATGCATATAAAGTTTTAGGCTGTGGCTTCTAATTCCTTAGATCACAGCAAATTAAAGCTTGAGAGTGACAAGTACTGGCTCATAGGGAGCAACAGGCCCCACTATTGGCCACAGGGGGCTCACTGAGAATACAGTGAGTGATACCTCACTGTGTCTTACTGTGTGCAGTGATACTCACTCCAACCCACAAAGGCAGGAACACATAGAAACACTCCTCTCAAAACCAGTAAAACTACTTAATTATCTAGTATGCCAATTAAATAAAATATGGTATAGATACACAAAGAAGTACTAAATAGCCATTAGAAAGGATGCCAGTGACTTGGAATTATTGTTAAATTCAAAATGTGGTAAAAGGCAGGTTTCATAGAGTCAACTATGCTCCCATCTACGTAAAATTCTTTCTATCTCCCTTTTCCTTACCTTTGTATTTTCATGTATGCATGTATATATTTGTGTGTGTGTGTATGTGTATGCACAAATTTAGAAAGATATGTATATCTTATTTATTGTTCCCCTTTGGATTTCAGCTTTGTTATAAGTTTGTATATATTGTTTCAATTGTGTAATAAAACTCTATCTCTATGAAAACAGTACTTTAAAAATGGTTCAAAATAGCTGGCCATGGCAGTGCATGCCTGTAATCCCTGTACTTATGAGGGTGAACCAGGAGAATTGCTGTAAGTTCCAGACCAGCCTGGGATGAACAGCAAAACTCTGTCTCAAAAAACCTAAAAAAATTAAACTATGTCTCCTCCAGAAAATAATTAAAGTTCTTTGTAAGGGCTGCACCCAAGTTCTTTCTATACATTTTAATCAACAGTGTAAATACATTTTTCTGCTTTCTACAATCCAGGCGCCCAGGTCCTAGATACCAATTCTCTGAACAAGTTGTGATGTAATGGACACAAGACTGGGATAAGGCAATGTGAAATGGTCAAGGATGGCTTTTCACACCTCCACCCAATCTGTTACTCTATGTCTGATCCCCTTTCCTAGGCACCCTTTAAATCTCATGAAGTTTAACCTCCCCAAACATACCCTCACTTTACACAGCACTCCTACTTGAAGGACTCATACCATGTTCTAGCCTCATCTGTTGACAAAAGGGCTCTACTGCTCCTGCTTACTCACTTTTCACTCCTTGAGAATGACAAACCTCAGCTGCAGCTAAGTACAAATTTATTTAACCATATTCCTTTCCAAATTGCTACTGAGTCTTTCTAGAGGTATCTACAGGAGTATTGTCCTTGTTTTTGGCAACATTAAGAGTTAAATAATAAGTTTGTTGCTTTGAATAACAATTCCAACTGGCAAGTGGCAAGTGGCAAGTGTGAGGTACATAGTTTGCAAATCAGAAAGACATACTGATAAACTGTTTCTTAAACATCAGTTTAGACATGCTAAAGGAGAGATAGCTTCTACTCAAAACAAAATCACAAAACATTACTAGGTTTTTGAATTTTCTACTTCATGCAAAATCAGTCTAAGGGGATGTACAGATCATAATTCCTATATTGTAGATAAATTCTTTAATATTTAATAGAGAATAGGTTTGAGGCAAAAGTATACTCTTTTTGAAAAAGCCAAGCAGGAGAATACGGTGCAAGCTGAGAGAGTAATTTTGGTAAACTTGGGACATAAGAGACCTGCAGGAGAACTTTAAATTTTATACAGATGCTATCTAAACTCATACAAGTGAATAAACATTTTCCAAGCTTTCCTAACAATCAGAGGAGGAAGGAATACTTTTCAATTCATTCTGTGAGGGTAGCATTACTTTGATACCAAGACTGGACAATGACATCACAAGAAAAGAAAAATACAGATCCACATTACTTACAGTAATATTAAAAGGAATAAAAACACATAGTTGCAAACCTCCTATACTGAGAACTATGAAACATCATTGAAAGAAATCAGAGACCTCAATAAATGGAAGGATATTCTATGTTCATGGATTGGAAGATTTAACACAATTAAGATGGCAATGTTGGGCTGGGATTTAGCTCAGTGGGTAGAGCGCTGCGCTGCAGTCTCTGAGGTCCCGAGTTCAATTCCCAGCACTGCAAAAATGGGAGAAGGACCTGGCAATCCACTCCCAAGGCAATCCCGAAGCACTCAGCCAGTGAAAACCCTATGAAGGTCGCTATGAGTCGGATACTGACTCGACGGCACCTAATAACAACAACAAGATGGCAATACCCCACAAATTAGTCTACAGATTCAACACAGTCCCTATGGAATCCCAGCTATTTTTCTTTGCAGAATTTGACAAGTTGATCCTAAACTCACAAAATGTCATAAGGTCAGGTTCCCCACAGCTCCCTTTTAGTCTTATTTAACTGTGATAACAGGGCAAACATTCTATTAATTAATTTTATTCAAACAAATTAGAAGCCTTCTAGATCAAGAAAATATGAACAAAGACTTAAGCTGCTTTAAAATTATTAAAGAGTAAATGACAAATATTTACACATTACAAAGAATATCCATGTCTCACAGAAGAAAATATAAACACAGACACCAGGCAGTAAGATAAAAAATGTCAAGCAAACAAAGATCATCCTTAGAAATTTAGTGTATTTGCAAAAACTCCTAAAACCAATGTGAAGACTCCTCAGTGACAGGGATGGTGAAGTGACAACATTAACCTCACTGACTATTTCCACTTCTTAAAAAAGGAACCTGTGTTTGCTTAAAACCTCCAAAAGGCACCAGATTCCTCAATGTCTTAGGAAAAATAAGATGGCTCTTTTAAAAAACTGCTTTTCACATATTAAAAAAAGTTAGAGCCAGGCGTGGTGGCGCATGCCTGTAATCCCCGCGGCTCTGGAGGCAAAGGCAGGAGGATCGCAAGTTTGAGACCAGAGGCAGTCTGGGTAACTTAGCGAGACCTTGTCTCAAAAAGCAAAAAATGGGATGGGGGTTCAGCTCAGTGGTCTAGCACTTGTAGAGCATGTAGGTGCAAGGCCCTGGGTCCAAACCCCAGTACAGAAAAAAAAAAAAAAAAAAAAAAAAAAAAAAAAAAAAAAAAAAAAAAGTTAGAGAAATTATTTAGTGCTCAAAGTACAGCCATATTCTTTTGAATGTCTCAATACAGAATGCACAATGTACCTTACTGATCCAAACCCTTAGGATACTTGCAAAAGAAGAGGTGGAGGATATCTCCTTGGTCCCTACACTATACACTGAGAACTTGAACTTTTCTAATAGAGATGTGTCACTAACAGGCCCACGTATGTCTATGAGATCTATTATGGAACCTGGTTTCCCAAAAGAAGGGCAACTGTATTTAGGCTTATAAATGCAGGAGTTTAACTTTAGACAATTACTTTTTAGGTGTTCCCACTTTACAAAGAAATCCACATGGTAATACATACCAATAAAACCTTTCTTTGCAAGCTCCATGGTGAACCTCCTCGTGATCTTTTCTAATTCATTATCCTGTAAAGGAGGGAAAAGAAAACAACAACAAAAACAGAGCAATGAAAAAATTTTTGATAAAAAAAATCAGTTGGAGAGAAAGTTTCATTTTTTTTTTTCAGTACTAGGGGGCTAACCCCAGGTCCCCACACATATTTTGTGAGTGTTCTGCCACTGGGATGAGCTCCCCTTTTTATAATTTTTAAATTGAGACAGGGTCTCACTAAGTTATGCAGGCTGCCTCTGGCCTCAAACCTGTGATCCGCCTGCCTCTTCCTCCCAAGTCTCTGGGATTATAGAAGTGTGCCACTGCTCCTGAGTTTCACATTTTTTATGTATAGGACATTTCCATATAGCTCCTCATGTAATCCTTAGTATAATACATAAAGCAGGCATTTCCATTTTAAGAGAAGAAACAAATTATTGAAAATTAGGTAATAAGGGCTGGGGAGTGTAGCTCAGTGGTAGTGCGTGCTTAGCAGGCATGAGGCCCTGCGTTCAATATCTAGCACCAAAAAAGGTTATAAAAACAAAATGATAACACTAGGTGTTCCGGTGCACACCTGTAATCACAGCCTCTCAGGAGGCTAAGTCAGGAGGATTGCAGGTTTGAGGCCAGGCTATCTGTGCAACTTAGGGGCTGGAGGTAAAGCTCAGTGGCAGACTAGCTGCCTACCATGTGTGAGATCCTGGGTTCAAGTCTCAGTATTGCAAAAATAAAAATAAGACAACAAACAACAAGATGATAGAACTAGGACTCAAATCCCAGTTCCTTTTCGTATTAATTCTTTACTTATAAAAGATTAAATTTTAGTCAAGAATTATTGAAAAATGATGTAGTTAGGTATGGTGGCACAAGCCTGCAAGCCCAGCACTCAAGAGGCTAAGGCAGGTGGATAGTTAAGTTTCAGACTAGCGAGGGCTACAGAGTGAGACACTGACTCAGAGAGAAAGAGAAAGAAAAATGATGTAATTGTATTCATATGGACTCTATGTATATTTAAATGGTGAACTTTAAGGGGAATAAAATCATATGTATTTATTATGTTTACATACAGTTGGATTAGGGATGCTCATACTGCTGGGTGTAGTGGTGCGCCCATGTAATCTCAGTATTTGTGAGTTAGAGGCCAGCCTGGATTATACAGCGAGAGCTTGTCTCAAAAATAAAAACAAAATAAACCAAAACAAACAAACAAACAAAATTCCAAAAACCAACAACCAAACCCAAAGAACCAAAAACAAACAAAAAACTCCAGCTCAATGGATATTGAGCTAACTAAGTACTATGCAGACTATTATAACAACTAGTTTTAGTTAACTTAGAATTGACAAGATAAGCAACATGACTATTACTGGATTTTATTGTCACTAGAACTAGATTTCTACATTAAAAGACATTGACGTTAAGAGGTTTCACATGGGAACATACTCAATGAGCTGCTTATTCACTAGTTTTCCTATTCCTTTTGGAAAGCAACGAAGACTATTAATCTCATTGCTTTGGGCGACACAAGGAAGTCCAGAAATTTCAAGTCCTTTGGTAAATGCACTGTATGTAAAAATACCTCTTTGATACTTACCGTATAGTTCTTAGGATTGATCTTAACACCTGCTTTAGCACCCCCAAATGGCACATCTGAAAGAGAAGACTGAAAATTGTTACTCCACATAAAGGTTAAAAAAATAAAGGAAGCACTGTTCTATACATGTTGAATATTTCTTATCCAAAATGGTTGTTTCAGAAGTGTCTTTGGGCTTCAGATTTTAATATATTTGCATATACATGAGATGTCTGATGGATGGGATCCAAGTCTAAATATGAAATATACTTATGTTTCATCTACACCAAGACTACAGGTAATTTTGCATGATACTTTTAGTGTGCTTGCATTTTGATGGTGACCCATTGCATAAGGTCAGCTATGGAATGTGGCATAATATTGGTATTTAGGAAGTTTCAGATTTTGGAGCATTTTGGAGTTCAGATTTTTGGACGAGAGTTGCTCAACCCATGTTATAACATGTGATGCTCTACATTTTAATTTCAGAAAATTCAAGAAATAAAACTACATTGATCTCTTCTTAAATGTTGTACTTTAAGTAAAAGTTTATGGAACAGAAAATATAAGATTAGTTAAGTTATAATATATATTTAATTGGTGCTCTTTACTACTTCCAAAAGAATACTATATTTACTTTCTATTATGACTTGGTTGTATCTACACAGTATGAATAGGGATTTAAAGTAAAGATCTGTATTTAAAGAAAATCTAATTTCTACTAAAAAGCCTCCACTTAAAAGACTAAATGTTAAACATTATGACTTACAGAAAAATGATATAAACCTTAAATAAGAGTGCAGCTTAAAAAAACCAGTTCTGATATATTTCAATACCATCTTAAAACTAACTTTGTACACAAACGTATTTCCCCAAATAATTCTTGGGTAGCAATGAAGGTGATCACTTACCAACCACTGCACACTTATATGTCATCAGAGAAGCCAGTGCCTTCACTTCATCTACACTCACATCAGTGCTGTATCGGATACCTGGTTATGGGTTTAATTTTAAAAAAGGGGAGGGGGAGAAAAGGATGTATTTAGAATAAACTGCTGGTAGGTTTCCAAAGGAAAGAAAAAGCCATAACTGAAAATATCCACACTATTTACTTTTTATATTTAGACTATTTCTAAGAACACTTGAAGTAGCTTACGTGTGAGAACATCATAAAACGTGGAAAGGAAAAGCGGCTAATGAGACATACAGAAAGAGTTAGGAGGAGCACTGATTTTGGCTTAAAGTATTCTGACAGAGAAAAGAAAGTGTGGTGCTGAGTCCAGTTTCTACATAGACAGGGTTCTTAGGGATGTGAAGATGACTGAGATACAGTCCTTGCCCATAAGGAACTTACAGTTCAATGGCAAATCACAGGAACTGATTTCACAAGATAGAAATCCCCCCAAATCAGCCGGGTGCAGTGGTACACACCTGTAATCCCAGCAACTCAGGAGGCAGAGGCAGGAAGATTCCAAGTTTGAGACCAGAGGCAGTCTGTGTAATTTAGCAAGACTCTGTCTCAAAAAAGTAAAAAAATGGGCTGGGAGTGCAGCTCAGTGGTCCAGCACGTGCATGGAAGCGCGAGGCCCTGGGTTCAACCCTCAGTACGGCAAAAAAAGAAAAAAAAAAAAGAAAAAAAAAAAAAAAAAAAAAAAAAAAAAAAAAAAAAAAAAGAAAAAAGGAAATCCTTCCAAATCAGTACTTTTTATGCTTTCCAGAACATAACTAACTCAATTAAGACTTTAAAATTTTCCTTTTAGGGTGGTACCTTAGGACATGAACTGCTCTTGTGCTCAAACATTTTGGTTTTCAACTAGTATTTTTGAGAATGCTGGTTCAGCGCTCAACTGCTTGCTCTACACTTGACCACTGTGTTAAATCTGTATGAGATGCCACACTAACCTGTGATAGACGTTTTTAGGTGAAATAAAGGGGAATGTGTTGATTTCAAGCAGTAGAGACCTATCCTGGTTCTGTGTTCAAGAGCTTACTTTTTTTTTTTTTTAAAAAAACATATATATACAGATAGGTATACTGTACAGTCACCATGGTACTCAAGAAACTTTCTAGCACTAAAAGTGAAGGAAAGAGGAAAACAATAAGGACAATAATTGAATTTAAAAACAACTCAGTATGTGAGTGGCATACATGTGACTGGATTAGATATTCAGTATGGTGCTGAAACCAATGTTAATGATGTTAAATACGTTAACATTATTTCTTATGGGAAAAAAGTGCTTGGCACTCAAACTGACTGGCACTTGACCAGCCTCCCAGAATGCATGGTGGTTGAATGTCAATAACATTATTTTCTTATGGGAAAAAAGTGCTTGGCACTCAAACTGACTGGCACTTGACCAGCCTCCCAGAATGCACAGTGGTTGAGTGTCAAGGTACCACTGTACTGGCTGGTTTGGGTGATCTGCAAGCAGTCATCTCCAGAGTCCTACTTTCTGGTAATTCATAAACATGGCCAAATGGATTTTTCCCCAGGTTTGACAGATTCAACCTCAAAGCTAGATGTATATAAGGGTTTTGGGTTCAAATGGGTATATCCAAAGAGATCTCATATAAGTGTCAGCCTCTCTCAGGAAGTAAAAAAAGAGGCCATTTCTTCTTGAGGATGAATGTTTTCTTTCACTATTTCTACAAGGAGGGGTGGTGGCCAACCAAATGACATTTCCGAATCCTAACAGTTCCTCACACGTCTGTCAGCTTGCCATATTGTGGGGGCTTCCATGTTGTGATGAGGCTGAAAACTATGCCACTGGTATCTCAGATACCAGCAGGGTTACCCATGGTGCACAGGTTTTAGCTGAGCTTCCAGACTAAGACCAGGGTGTAGGACTTGGGGAACCACTCCGAAACAACTAGCCATCGAAAATCCTATGAATAGCAAAGAAACACTGTCAGACATAATGTCAGGAAATGAGTCCCCTAGTTTGGAAGGCACTGAAAAGACTACTGGGGAAGAGTTGCCTCCTCAAAGTAGAGTCTACCTTGATAATAGAAATGGAGTAAAGCCCCAGGGACCTCCATTTGCTGAAGTGGCACGACTCAAAATGAGGTGAAACAACTGTAAACATCCATTAATAATTGGAACATGGAATGTACGTAGTATGAATCTAGGAAAATTAGAAATTCTTAAAAGAGAAATGGAGCACATAACATTGACATTCTAAGCATCAGTGAGCTAAAATGGATTGGCATGGGCCATTTTGAGTCAGATAATCATATGGTCTACTATGCTGGGAATGACAAACTAAAGAGAAATGGGGTGGCATTCACCATAAAAAAAGACAACTCAAGATCTGTCCTGAAATATAATGCTGTCAGTGACAGAATAATATTGATACGCCTATAAGGAAGGCCAGTTAATATGACAATTATTCAAATTTATGTACCCACCACTAAGGCCACAAATGAAGAAAGGGAAGATTTCCACCAGTTTCTGCAATCTGAAATAGATCAAATGTGCAATGGGGACATACTGATAATTACTGCTGACTGGAATGTAAAGGTTGGAAACAAAGAAGAAGGCTCAGCAGTTGAAAAATACAGCCTTGGTGACAGAAACAATGCTGGAGATAACATGACAGAATTTTGTTAGACCAAGGACCTTGTGACTGCAAATACATTTTTTCACCAACATAAACGACTATACACATGGACTTCACCAGATGGAACATAGAGGAACCAAATTGGCTACATTTGTGGAAAGAGATGATGGAAAAGCTCCATATCAAATGTCAGAACAAGACCACGTGCTGATTGTGGAACAAACCATCAACTTCTCATATGCAAGATCAAACTGAAACGGAAGAAAATTAGAACAAATGTACAAGAGCCAACATATGACCTTGAGTATATCCTACCTGAATTCAGAGACCACCTCGAGAACAGGTTTAATGCATTAGATACAAATGATAGGAGACCAGATGAGTTGTGGCATGACATCGAAGATATCATTCATGAAGAAAGCAAAAGGTTATTAAAAAGACAGGGAAAAAAATAAAAGACCAAATTATACCTCAAAAGAGACTCTAGAACTTGTCCTTGAATGTCAAGTAGCTAAAGTAAAAGGAAGACATGATAAAGTTAAGGAACTAAACAAAAGATTTCAAAAGGCAAGTCGAGAAGGCAAAAACAAATATTATAATGACATGTGCAAAGAGATGGAGACAGAAAACCAAAAGGGAAGAACATGCTCTGTGTTTCTCAACCTTAAGGAAGTGAAGAAAAAATTCAAGCCTCAAGTGGCAATAGTGAAAAGACTATATAGGAAAATATTAAATGATGCCGGAAACATTAAAAGAAGATAGAAGGAATACACAGAGTCATTATATAAAAAAGAATTGGTAGATGACCAACCATTTCAAGAGGTTGCATATGAAGAGGAACCAATGGTATTGAAGGACTGGCAAAACACAAGCCTCCAGGAATTGACGGGATACCAATAGAGATGTTTCAACAAACAGATGTAGCACTGGAGGTGTTAACATGTTTATGCCAACAGATTTGGAAAACAGCTACCTGACCAACTGACTGGAAAAGATCCGTATTTGTGCCTATTCCCAAAAAAGAGAATCCAACTGAATGTGGAAAGTATAAAACAAAATCATTAGTATCATACACAAGCAAAATTTTACTAAAGATCATTCAAAAGTGAACACAGCAATACATAGACAGGGAATTACCGGAAAATCAAGTGGGATTCAGAAGAGGGCGGGGAACCAGGGACATCACTGCTGATGTCAAGTGGATATTAGCTGAAAGCAGAGCATATCACAAAGATGTCTATCTATGTTTTATTGACTATGCAAAGGCATTTGACTGTGTGGATCATAACAAATTATGGGCAACACTTCGGAAAATGGGAATACCAGAGCGCCTAATTGTGCTCATGAGAAATCTGTACATGAACCAGGAGAATAGAACAAGGAAACACTGAGTGGTTTAAAGTTGAGAAAGGTGTCTGTCAGGGCTGTATACTTTCACCCTATCTCTTCAATTTATACGCTGAGCAAATAATCCGAGAAGCTGGACTTTATGAGGAAGAACATGGCATCAAGATTGGAGGAAGACTCATTAACAACCTGCGTTATGCAGATGACACCACTCTGCTTGCTGAAAGTGAAGAGGATTTAAAACATTTACTGATGAAGATCAAAGAACATAGCCTTCAGTATGGATTGTGACTAAACACCAACAAAACAAAAATCCTTACAACTGGGTCAGTATGCAACTTCACAATATATGGAGAAAAGACTGAGGTTTCCATGATTTTGCTTTACTTGGTTATACAATCAACACCCATGGAAGCAGGATTCAAGAAATCAAAAGACGCATTGCTTTGGGAAAAGCTGTGGCAAAAGATCTCTTTAGAGTATTGACAAGTAAAGATGTCACATTGAAGACAAAGGTACGCCTGACATATGCCATGGTACTTTCAGTTGCATCATATGGTTGTGAAAGCTGGACATTGAACAAGGGAGACAGGAGAAGAATTGATGCTTTTGAATTATGGTGCAAGAGACGATTATTGAATATGTCTTGGACTGCCAAAAGAACTGATAGATCTGTCCTAGAAGTCCAACCAGAGTGCTCCTTGGAAGCAAGGATGGTGAGACTGCGTCTTACATATTTCTGACATGTAGTCAGGAGGGACCAATCACTGGAGAAAGACATTATGTTTGGGATAGTGGCAGGTCAACGAAAAAAGAAAAACCTTCCACCAGATGGATTGACACTGCGTCTGCAACAATGGGTTTAAACATAAATAACGTTTGTGCCTGGCACAGAATCGGGGAGTGTTTCGTTCTGCTATACAAGGGTTGCTATGAGTCGGACTCTATGTGATGGCACCCAACAACAACAGCCCTGTATTGTAAGCTGTTAGGGGTCTGGTAGAATGTACACAGAAAGAGGAGATGTTGGCTTTGGGGGTCTGGGTCAATCACCTTTCCAAGTTTTGCAGTGTTAAGCCACCTGTTTCCCAACCCAAAGGAAGTTGGTTTATAGGGGCAATAGCTGAATGCACATCACAGGGGCTCCCTGACACTCTTGTGCCTGCATTAAGGATACTCAGATGAAGGTGCAGTGCCTCAAACTCAGAATCCTCCTGTGTCCATCTCCAAAATGCATTTAGCTTCCCTGAAGGCATTGGGTACCACCTTCACTGAGAGTCATAGTTAAGTAATGGGAGTCCCAACTGAATCTCTTTTAAAGAAGAATCCTGGATACCTTGAGTTTTCCAGAAAGAAAATACATAATATCTTGCAGGCAGTTTGAGAAAACCTCTTCATTACAGAAATCAACCTAAACACTGGTATGGTTTTTGTTTGTTTTGCGACATGGTCTTGCAGTGTAGCCCAGGCTGGCCTCAAACTTGCCTCAACCTCCTGAGTGCTGGGATTATAGGTATGAGTCACTACATCTGGCTTCTTAATATTGGTATGTTTTAAGACCATTTTACCTATAGTATATATAACCATAAAGAACAAATGCTGAGGCCAGGTGTAGTAGTGCATGTCTGTAATCCCAGCACTCAGGAGGCACAGGCTGAAGGATTCTGAGTTTTTGGCCAGCCAGGGCTACACAGCAAGTTTAGGGCAGTCTTGGATACATAGTGAGACCCTGTCTCAAAAAACAACAAAGCAGGAGGAGGAGGAGGATGAGGGGAAGAGGGAGGAGGAGAGGTGGAGGAGGAGGAAAAGGAAAAGAGGCTTTTAGAATTATATTTTATACGTAATTGGTTCTCAAATTACTGGTGAAATAAATGTACTCATTACTAAAATTTTAGAATGCAAGATGTCAACAAATTCTTCTAGCATACAGATATCCATACAGCTCACAGTCCCATTTCGTTCAGGTCTCTGTTAAAAACGTTCACTCTGAAAGGCCCTCCCCCTTACTCCTCTATTGAAAATAGTATCTCTTTTTAAGCCCATTCTCTAGCCCTTCCTACCTTTCTTATTTCTTTACAGCCTTTATTATTACAGATTTTTCTTATACATCTGCTTATTGTTTTGGCTTTTCCATTCAGGCAGTTAGCACCAGGAGGAGAGATGTGCTTGTTTGCTGCTTTAATTCTGGTGCCTAACACAGGAACGGCATGTATTAGGCACTTGTGTACATTTTGAATAAACATATCGTGGTGGTGCATGCTGGTAATCAGTGAGCTGTGGAGGATGAAGCAGGAAGACTGTGTGTTTGAGGACAGTCCAGGAAATACTTTTGCCGGGCATAGTAGCTCACATCTATAATCCCAGTAAGTTGGGAGAGAGAGAGAGGCAGGAGGATGGTAGGTTTGAAGCAGCCCACATAATTTAGTGAAACCCTGTCTCAAGACAAAAAATAAAAAATGGGCTGGGAGTGCAGCTCAGTGGTAGAGCACTTGCAAATTATGGGCAAGGCCCTGGGTTCAACCCCCAAGTATTGCAAAAATACCCCCCCCAATAAATATTTCACTCTTAAAAATGACATTACTTAGTGAAAACTATGCTAAACCAAGGACCTGAAAGTCCAGTAGCTTGTCCAGGTGACCCCCATTTCCCCAGAACTTGCTCACTGGTAGGGGCAAAAACATTGCTCTCCTTTGTTTGGGGCTAGGTCTGTGAGACACTCTGTGTTGGACATCTGGCACAGCATCTTGCACTTGGTCAATACTCAAATTTCAACTACTACTGCTGCTACTTCTATTACAAACAATTATAAAGTGGTGGCAGATAACAAAACAATTCATTGTTTTACAGAGGGTCTAAATTGACAAAACATTGAACAAATAGCTTAATAAACTTTGGTTTATTACTTCTTAAGACAAATTCATATGGAGTAGTAAAACAAGTAACTATTAAAGAATTATTGCTAAGTGAGGTGGCACATGGCTGTAATCTCAGCACTTGAGAAGCTGA
The DNA here is from genome assembly GCA_007922755.1 of Pedetes capensis. NCBI lineage: Eukaryota > Metazoa > Chordata > Mammalia > Rodentia > Pedetidae > Pedetes > Pedetes capensis. Next base: position 114,750 of record VMDO01003335.1, on the reverse strand, counting down.
GGCAGAAGATCAATAGTTCCAGGCCAGCCTGGGCTGCACAAGAATTTATTGCAAAAAAACCAAGGCTGGAGATACACCTCAGGGGAGAGTACTCGCCTACCAGATGCAAGGTCCTGGGGTTAGATCCTCAGCACAGCAAAAGAAAAAAAAAATCATTTCTCCTCTTACATACAGGTCACTTTTAAAATTGCTCTTTTAGAGCCAGTAAAAGTAATGCCTCCATTGTCAACTCGATTGGATGGAGAAGTTCCTGGGATTAGGGAAGAACACCTCTGTACTGGTCTGTGAGGACATTTCCAGAGAGGACTGACATGTCTGGCAGCAAGTGAGGGGAGACCAGTCCTGAACGTTATTTGGTGCCATCCAGTGGGCAGGGCTCTGTGGGGAGGACATTAGGAGAAGGAAAGCCAGCGCAGGCAGCAGGAAGGCTCTGATTCTCACAGAGCAGAGCATGTGTGTCTAATTGCCACTACCCTTGGACATCAGACTATATTTTCTTCAGTTTCAACATGAATTCAGCACTGGACTTTCCAGGGTGCTTCCAGACCTCAATGTCAGGCAGAGACTCTTCAGGTTTCCAGCTCTTTGGACTGAATGGCTGCTAACCTCTCTGCAGGTGCCACTGTGGAACTGCCCTGCTCCCTACTATGTAATCCAAACCAATAAATCCTCTTACGATATGTGTGTGCGTGTGTATTCTATTTAATATTACAACAATATACATATTCTATTGGTTTTGTTTCTCTGGAGAACCTTGACTGATAGAAGTAGTCACACTGTTATTTAATTTCTCTTTCCTTTTTTTTTCTTTTCTTTTTTGTGGTACTGGGGGAGTTGAATCCAGGGTCTTGCAAATATTTTGCAAGCGCTCTATCACTGGACTGCACCCCTAGCTCCCTTTTTATTTTTTATCTTGAAACAGGGTCTCACTAAGTTATATAGGCTGCTTCTGGTCTTGAACCTGAAATTCTCCTGCATTCCCTTCCCAAGTTGCTGGGATTTATGTATGTGCCACCATGCCCAACTTCCCTCTCCCTTTTTTTGCAAGTGCTCTACCACTGGGTTGTACCCCCAGGGCATTTTTTATTTTGAGCCAGGGTCTTGCTAACTTGCTCAGGCTGCTTCTGGCTCTGGCCTTGGGATCTTGCTGTCTCCGCCTCAAGTCACTAGGATGACAGGCATGCACCACTGTGCCTTGGCCAGACTTTTTATTCTTAAGAGGACTGACGATACAATTAGTGTGAGTTCACTGGTATCCAGATATTTCAAAGGAACATTAATGAAATGCAAACAGATATCGGCAAACTATACACAGCACAAAGCACTTCTCTGCCTTTTAACTTAATTACCACAGATGTTAGTATGCTCAAGAGTCTAATGATTGGTGCACACTAAGTTTTTCTAGGAAGAACAAAGACCAAAAGCAGAATAGGTGCAGTTGCCAAAGTAATGGAGAAAACAAAGCAGCTCATTGCTTTACAGAGTCAGGGAAGGCTAGTGACTAGCTTGAATTTTATTTCCTTTCCCTAGCTGAATCAACACCCCCCACCAAAAAAACCTGACTAGCTACCATTGTTTTGTGATGAACCAGCAACTAAACATTTATGAAAATTCAAATAGCTTTTAAGATTACTTGAATTGAGATCTTTTAATAGAGTATGACTTATTCACCAGAAATCTAATATCCGGCATATTCTAAATTATTTATTCAATAAACAAGAGTCCTAGGTTGGGGATGTAGCTCAGCATATCACTTTATTATAGCACTTGCCTAGCAAAGGCAGGCCTTGGGTTTGGTCTCCACAGCCACCATGATACAAAACAAAACAAAACAGCCAGGTGCCATCTGTAATCCTAGCAACTCTGAGGCACAGGCAGGAGGATGGACAGTTTGAGGCCAGAGTCGTTTCTGTAATTTTGTGAGACTTTGTCTCAAAATAAAAAGTAGAAAAGGGGCTGGGGTTGCAGCTCAGTGGTAAAGCATTTGCCTAGCATGTGAGGCCCTGAGTTCAACCTCCCAGCAATGCAAAACAAAACAACCCAACAACCAACTGCTCCTCCCCCAGAAAATGGTTCTACCACAAGCACAGAATCTCTAGAAAAGCAAAAAGGCCATAGAACAGCTCTTAAAATTCATGCGTTAACACTGTTGCCACTTATTGATCAGAGTCTATTTTCTCGCTTTAATATCAAAATATTTTCCTAACTCACAATGTAGTAGTTGTTGTTAGGTACCCTTGAGTCAGGTCTGACTCATAGCAACCCTCATAGGGCTTTCAATGCCTGTTTTGGGAGTGGACTGCCACATCCTTCTCTCACAGAGTAGCATAACTTAATTAGAAGTGAGGAGTGGGGATAAAGAAGCAGTGAAGAACCAGTGCCCATGACCAAGTAATAACCACATGGAACTTTAGAAATCTCAGACACAAATTCAAAATATGCAGCACTCTGAAGGTCCATTTCACATAAGAGCTAAGAAAAACCACACTTTAATGTGCTTGGCAGTTCCTAAGGTACAGTTCTAAGAAGACAATGAAAAATGCATTTTTAGTTTTTAATCTATTAGCCAAGTCTTTTATTATTATAGCCATTTTGAAGAAACAAATTTGAGCTTCTTGGGAAGCAAATGTCTACTTGATATGGAAAATGTTTCTTTCCATTAAAAATTTAAAATTAAATAACATATACAAGTTGTCCTCAAAATTTAAGTCTTCCTCTACTACCACGTGTGATCAAACTCTTTCTCCATAGAGGTTGACCATCCTTAGTGATTGAGATGCATGTCCTGGGGCTAGGGATATGGCTCACAGGTAGAGTGCTTGCATTTGTGAGGCCTTGGGTAGCATCTCTGGGAGGAATTGATCCTTCCAAATAATTTTTCATACATTTATATATGTACACATCTATAAAAGATACAGCTGTGTTTTGTGTTTAAATATTTAACTTTCTGCCTGTTAGAGGGAAGATTATGCATTAAAAAGGGGATTGTGGCACTTTTTAGAAAACATATTCCTTCTTGGCAATGACTACTAGTAAACTTAGTCACACTTCCATCCCAAACAGGTCTTGAAAATGGTTCTAGTGAATATAAAATTAGGTAACAGTTGAGCATGGTGGTGCACGCCTATAATCCCAGTACTCAGGAAGTTGAGGTGGGAAGATGAAATTTCAAGTTCAAGGGCAGCCCAGGCTACACAGTCAGACACTGTCTCAAAAACACCCCTCCCCTAGGAGCCCCCAAAACCATCAAATAAAATAGGATAACACTTAGTAAAGTAAAATGTAACATCAACTTGTTATAAAAAGCACCAAAGAACAAAGGCTTGATACTTGAGAGATCTAGTTTCATGTAAATTATTCACAATTCTAGGAGACATTTGACATAGGTCTTCAGAGAGGAAGGGAAGCCAGGCATGAAAGGACAGCAGAGGCAGAGAGAATGCACTATATAAGGACATGGTGGAGAAAAATGTATGGACTTTTTTCTTTTTGGGGGGCAGTACTAGGGGGCTGATCTCAGGGCCTTGCACATACTTTGCAAGCACTCTATCACTAAGCTGTACACCCAGTCCCTTTTTAAATTTTTCATCTTGAGACAGGGTCTGCTAAGTTATGTAGGCTCCCTCCCTCTGGTCTCAAACTTGCGATCTTCCTGCCTTCTCCTGAGTCACTGGGATTACAGGCATGCACCACTGCATCTGGCAGACACAGGCACTTTTAAAGCCATTTTACATTAGATCTCCTTGATTTAAAAAAATTCATCCTCTTTTCCCCCTATCTCCCAGGAATATGTTCTAAGATCCCTAGTGGATAACTGAAAGATAGCACAGAACCCTTTAAATACTGTTTTTTCCCCCCTATACATATGTACCCTGTGATAAACCTTTACTTTTCATTTAAAAGAAGTACTTTATGGCTTTTCTTTGGTATGTGTGGATTGCCAGCACTTCCCACCTATACTCTGGAGCCATCATTAAGTAAAATAAGAGTTACCTGAATATATCCACTATGATTACCAACATGGCTACTAAGTGACTAATGGTGCCTGTACCACATACAGCATGGATACCACGAGCTTTCACCCTGCTACTCTGAGTGGTATATAAATTAAAATCATTATTTCTGGAATTTTCCATTTAATATTTTTAGATCATGGGTGAGTGGCTGATTGCGGGTAAGTGAAACTGCAGAAAGGGAAACCTTTGTTGGTCCCTGGCACCATTATTTTTTTGTACCTTCTCTCAGACTGGAAATTTTATAATTATCTTTGACATTTCCCTCCTTCATCCCACTATATACCCACTGGGGAATACCATACTTTCTACTGCTGCTGAGCTTTTGGAACCCTCCTGGGTTTGTCATTACCCATCTGATAAACCTAAAAAGAAAACTGTTTTCACTTACACATTTCTGACCTCAAATGTGTGGGTTTTCCAATTCACTGCAGACACCAACTGCATGTTCTTCAATTTAATTTAGTTCTGACACTACTCAGTTTGTGAAGACCCCACAGGTTAAGGGCTCAATCTTATGAGACTGTCTTTCTACTTCAGGCAGTAGATGCAAGCACTGGATACCCACACTTCTATCCAACTTGGATACAAATCAGGGGTAACCAAAACCTCTGTTCGGTAATGTGCTATCATCCTAATAGAATTCAGTGAAATACCTTACACATGCAAACTGTCCCGGTCACAGGAGCTTCTGTCCCCATGGAGCTGGGAGTACATGCCCCTCTTGGAAGTCTCTGAACCGTCTATCATCATTTAGGGGTTATTTTGGAGGCTCTATTATAGGATTTAGCTCAGTTGGTAGAGCACTGCTCTATAGTCTCTGAGGTCCCAAGTTTGATTCCCAGCACTGTAAAAATGGGAGAAGGATGTGGCAATCCTCTCCCGAGACAATCCCGAAACAGTCAGCCATTGAAAACCCTGTGAGGGTCACTATGAGTTGGACATGACTCGATGGCACCTAACAACAACAATTACATAGGCATGCTTGATTATATCATTGGCCATGAGAGATTAAACTTAATCTTCAGGTCCTTTCTACACTTCTGAGATTGACAGGTAGAGTTAAAAGTTCTACATTTCTAATCTAGTTGGCCTTTCTAGTGAGTAATCGCTATCGTGAAGCTACTCAGGATCCCAAGAGTGGCCTGGTTCAAATAAAAAACAAAAACAAAAACAAAAACAAACAAAAAACCCCACAAATAAACAACAAAAAAATATATAAAAGTGCTCCTATTACCTGCCATCATTCAGGAAATTCAATGGATTTTAGGGGCTCTGTGTCAGGAACCAGGGCCCAGAGACCAAGTACATTTATGTCACAGCATGACATTTAGTCCTATTACAAACACATAGTTCTACCTCCTGCTGTGGCTAAAGTCATACTCTGTTCTATCTGAAATGATCTTCCTTCAACTCCTACACAGTCTTCTTCCTCCTTGATCAAGACCATCTCTCCCTGTTAACTTTAATTCTTAATGCAGTCACCCATCGTTTAGCTGTTTTTCAACTGTCATTTATTGACTGGTTCCAGGGGAGAATACTGTATAAGCAGAATACAATGTTAAAAGCAAATACAGAATGACATAGTGCTGACAAAAATTTGGATTCTGCTTTATTTGGGAGAAATCAATGGAAAAATATTCTAGAAAATAAAAAAGTTAGCTTTAGTTTGCAAAACAAAAACAAAAACAAACCAAAAAGCAAAAAAACAAAAACAAAACTCTTATGAAGAGTTCTCCCAATATGCAGCATGATACTTGATAAACAGTGAAAAAATCTGCAATGAACAAGTTAATTTTCAGAAATCTCTATGAAGTAGGGAGTACTTTTTAATTAACCTTAAAACTTTACAGTGCTTGCAGGGAAAAAAACCCCTACATTATTAAAAATTTTGATTTACAATATGTGCATATATCTTAACGAATGCAGCCCTTATTCACTAAGCCTTCAAATATTTTTGTGGGGGGATTTGAGACAGGGTCTCACCATGTGGCCTGAGCAGGCCTGCAATTTACTACATAGATCAGGCTAGCCTTGAACTCATGTTGATTTTCCTGCCTTCGATTCTGGTGTGTTGTGATTACAAGTGTGTGTCATGGTGCCAGGTTAAACCCTCAATCTGGGTACAGTTGTCTCTGGTTACTCATTTTCCTCACAGCAAAAAGGAAACAGAAAAAAAAAAAAAAAAAAAAAAAAAAAAAAAAAAAAAAAAAAAAAAAAAAAAAAAAAAAAAAAAAAAAAAAAAAAAAAAAAAAAAAAAAAAAAAAAAAAAAAAAAAAAAAAAAAAAAAAAAAGAAAAGAAGAAGAAAAGGAAGCTCATGTAAGTCATAAGGCCCAAAATGTACAAAAGGCCTTTTAAAGTCCTATGTTAAGCTGGGAACAATGGTGGCATATGCTTGTTGTAATCACAGCGACTTGGGAGGCAGCCTGTGTAACTTATCAAGACCCTGCCTTAAGACAAAAACTTAAAAAGGGCCCAGGGTGCAGCTCAGGGGTAGAATGCTTGCAAAGTACACGCAAGGCCCTGGGTCCAACCTCCCAGTACTGGCAAAAAAAACTAAAAAAGAAAAAAAAAAAAAGAAAAAAAAAAGGAAAAAAAGAGTCTTGACAACCGTTATAATTTTCACCTGTATCATTTTGTACATTTTTCCTTTAACATAGAAGCAATTCAGAAAAATTAGGTCTGATAGATTTTTTTTCCAAGAATAATCAAGATACAAAGTAGTGACTCATGAGAAACAGGGTTTTTTAGTTTTAGTGTTTGATGAAGAGATGTGGAGAAAGCCATTTCAAAATTATTCATCTGAAATCCATTAAAGATAAGTGTAAGGGTTGAGGGTGTAGCTCAGTGCTTGAGTGCTTGCCTAGCATACAAAGCCCTGGGTTTGAGCCCCAGCATCACAAAAACAGAAACATAAACAAAACAAAACCCAAGGGAAATGTAGTAACACTTTGGTAGAGAAATGAGTTGTTCTATATATTATTTATTAACTATATATAACAAAAGTCTTAAAACATCGTTCAATGGAAAACTCTTTAAAGTGTTATTTCACTGCCTTAGCAATTAGAATAGGCCTCTAAAGATACGTTTTGATGAGGTTCACATGCAAAATTGAACAATGCAGTATTTTCTAGGAAAAGTGCAGGTCTTCTAATAATTTCTGACAAATTTCAAAAGCATGCACGATCCAAAAATTTAGGAATCAGTGTATCATGGCCTGACATGGTTTTCAATCAGTGCTTATCCCATGATACAATTTGTAACTTTTTGCACGACTAAATCTCCCCCTACCAAAAAACAAAACAAAACAAAACACTAAGAAAGTGGTTATTGGAGTCAGGACCACTAGCTGTGTCACTTTGCCAAAAGACAGTTTATTCTTTAGCCTTGGCTGCATGTGGAAATTGGGGACAAGTGTTATTTCATAAAGCATAAAAGCAATAATACATGAAAGATTCTTATACACATTGTTTTGAGATATTAAAGTGGCAATGCATGGAAAGTCTTTAGCAAAATTCCTGGCATAAACAGAGCTTTAAAATGTTAACTATTACTGTTACTTCTTGCTTTGCCAGCTATAAAGGCAGAAGCTGTGGCTGTGTAATCTTCCTGATACAGTTGCCATTTAGTAAAATAATTAAAAAGTCTTGAGTAGCTTAGGGTGTCTTCCTGCCCATAAAATCTTTTCCTGCCTCTAGAAAGGGGAAAATATTGATTCATCTGGCTAGTTAGGTCAGTTTTGGATTTAAAGCTAATAGCTTTAGATTTAAAATTCTTCATAGTTATCTTGTGGGGAATGACTGGGGATAGAGCTGATTCACTTATCATTTTTTAACTTTCATCACTATTTGAATCACACATAGGTATTTTAAAGGGGGTTGGTTGGGTATAGGAATAATACACCATTTAAGAATTTGTGTGCTGTTTTAAGGTGATACTAGATATTTTACTCTTTACTCCATGTAAAAATTAATTACTATGCCAAATAAGTAGGGGTGGAAAACCCAGAAGTCTCATGTCAGACTAGTGCGTAGGGTTTTTTTCAACATTCACAAGTTAATATGTTAGTCTTTATTGGTTATAGGTGAACCCTCAAAATCTCTAATATTACTGGATGAAAAGAGATTTTCCTAAGAAATCTAAATTATTAGCAACAGTAGTAAATCCAACTTCTTTTTGCAATAAACAAGAAGATTCTTTAATTTCTTGTTAAACACAGTTGCCAGGCACTGTGGCACATGCCTGTAAACCCAGTGTTTCAGGAGGCTGAGGCAGAAGGATGGTGAGTTCAAGGCCAGGGGCAGCATGCACAACTTAGTGAGATCTCAAAATAAAAAAATACAAAAAGGTGTGTAGTTCAGTGGTAGAATATGTGTCCTGAGTTCAATCCCCTAGTTCTGAAAAATACAGAACAACAACAACAAAAATACTAAGTTTTATTGGAGTTTAACATATACTGATACTTAGCTTCCAATTTATCATGCCCAAATTCTTACAAAATATACTTTGCATGTGTGACCAGTGTTTTGTCTTCCTGTGAGTAGGGTTTTTACTGCCCATGCAACTTGCTAAATGGATTCATACACACAAATGACGAGAAGACTGAGTGATAATTTGATGTGTGCATCTAAGCTGGTATTATAGCTCTTCATTCTCTTGTATACTTGGGAGGAAAACAGACTGTGGCTTCTACTTTACTACAGTGACACTGTTCTATATTTAAAAAGTATTAAAAAACAACCACCTCAGAGCTAAGGGCTAAAACATGTACAAATTACCTTTCTTCTAACTTAATTATCATATAGCTTAAACTCTGAACTTAAGCAAGATGCATAAATAGCTATACTTTAAAAATATTAGGAAGTATGAGTTTATTTAGATACCCAAGTTTTGATTGTTGTAAATTCAGGACAGCAAAAATAAGTCAGAAGCATTTTTTCCTGAATGGAGACAGGATGCCTGATTTTGAATAGTATCAGTACCTCCTGCAGTCTTCCGCAAGGCACTACAATTCGCCACCCAATGAGGGGGGCTATAACCTTGCATGGATTCCAATCCTCCCTCCATCTGCCTCCTACTGCTTCTTTTTGTACTTTGGCTCTTAAGAACAAATCACTAGATTAATAAGGTGCACTCCCTTTTATATATAATTAAATAAAAGGTTTGGGGTCCATGTACCCAAGGATTCTGTTCACAGCCCATTAACTACATTTAAACGATGATGGTCTTAGAAGTTCTAAGATACATGAAAGAATCAGTGATGGGGAATTTTGACCTAACAGGTTTAAAATCAAGTCAAGGGGCAGGTTTGGAGAGAAAACTGACGCCCACATCAATGGATTTCTGTTATCAAGCTGTACCCTTCTCCAAAACTAACTTTTAAGTGATAAACTTATTACTAAAAAAGTCTCCTGCAGAACCATGGTCAATAAAATAAGAGAATTTACTCTGAAAATGTTAATAGGAACAATCTCTACCTGGGAAAGCTGACCTCTTCCATTGGGTGCTCAGCTTCGGGAAGGATGAACCCACCTAGCCACCAGAATCAATCCCAGCAATCAATGTGGTGATAGACATAGCAGCCAGATCACTCTCACATTTACCAAGAACAATCTCTAATATTTTCAAACATTCCAGAACCTTTCAATAAGCCTTCTCAAATCAGTTGCTTATTCTTACAATATACATCTTTGATGAAAATATTTTTAAGGCCTCACTGAATTTTCCTCTAGAGCCTATAACACATTCTTCTGCAAATTTTTCTTTTTCTTTCTTTCTTTTTTTTTTTTTGCGTTACTGGGGGTTGAACCCAGGGCCTCCTGCTTGCATGCTTTGCAATGCTGGACCACTGAGCTGCATGCTCAGCCCATTTTTTTCCCCACTTTTTTGAGACAGGGTCTCGCTAAATTACACAGACCACCTCTGGTCTCAAACTTGTGATCCTCCTCCTGCCTCCGCCTCCCCAGCCACTGGGATTACATGGGATTACAGGTGTGCACCACCATGCCCGGCTCTTTTCGTTTTCTTTTTCTGCGGGGTTAGGGGATGACGGAACCCAGGGTCTCAAATATGCTAGGCAAGTGCTCTCTGGCCGTTAAATTCCCGATCCCTCTGCAAATTCTTAATAGAGGCAAATCTAACGGATTCAGTTATACACGGTATTTGGAAAAAGAGAAGCGCAAAAACATGTTATTAAATATTTACTTAGAATAAAGCACTTATCTCCATTCCTAGGTCGTTAAACTGTTTCCCTAATGGAGATAACTAGATTGCTGTTTTGCTTCAAGGATTTTATTTTAGGAAACTCAAGTATACTGTGGAGGAAAGAAAAGAAACAGAAGGCTGAGGGTCTGGAAAAGGATGACAAGGAACAGTGGTTTTCCTTTAGTATAAAACATTGAGAGAAAAGTCATTTTAGTTGTAGTGGGCATGTGCTAGAATGCTTAAAAGGGAAAGCCAGACTGAAGTTCATAGGTATTATCAATACCATTTTTTTATCTCATTCACTCAATACATTCTATATTTCTAAGACCAGAGTGAGACCAAGATTAACAACTTTCTTTTTTCTTTTAAATTTGTGAGATTTTGTTGTCTACGCTGGTACTACAGGTGTGTGCTACAGCAGCCAGTTTTTAAACAACTTTCTTAGACATCAAAAAAACTTTAAATGTTTAAGTAGAGAAAACTCACTGAACATAAGTCCTTCTCAGAATATACATTTTCTGCAATCAGACAACGGTGGTAGATGTACTAAAGGTGATATGTATATGAGAACAAAGCATGGCAATCCATAGTACCCAAATTTTGGTATTATCATTTATTTAGTATGCTGGGCTTGGGTTTAGCTCAGTTGGTAGAGTGAGTGCCACTCTGTGCTCTCAGGCCCTGTGTTTGATCCCCAGCACCACAAAAATGGGAGAAGGACCTGGCAGCCCACTCCCAAAACAATCCTGAAATAATCAGCCATTGAAAACCCTATGAATAGCAGACAAGCACTGACATAGTGCTGGGCATGGCACATCATAGCGGAATGTTTTTGTTCTGTTGTACATGGGTCACTATGAGTCAGACTAGACTCAACGGTAAGTAACTACACATTTAGTATGCCACTTATTATACCTTCATAATGGCTTTTGTAGAAATACAATTCTCCTTAATCCACAGTCAGAAATTCCTTAAGATGCTAAATAAATTTATCACTCTATAGAGAACAATTTTCTTTCACCATGTATCATCTTGCAATGCTTGCTACATTAACTAATTGCAAATTAGTTTCTCTATGTTTCTGTGCTAGCAATAAATAGTGTTTTCTGTACCAAGCCTTCTTGTAAATGGGACGAACAGAACAGAGAACTGTATCTTACACTCTAATAAAGGCAAGTGATACAGTAACAGTGCTCTGGTAAGGCTGACACAATTTGTTGCTAGGTTCAATATTTTGGCATTAAAACTGCTGTGGCAACAAGAGGAAGAGAACTGAAAAACCACAGTAAACTTAAGTTGCTTTAGTCAATTTGTGGAGCTGTGACTTACAAAGACAGGGGAGGACCTGGGCTCAGAAGAAGGAAAACAGAACTTCAGAGAGATCATTCAGATCCTGCAGAAAAGCTAATATATTAGTTTATCAGTGGTTTATTTCTTTTTGGCACTGGGGTGCTGAATCCAGGGCCTCACAAATTTTTTCTAAGTGCTCTACCAACCGGGCAGCACCTCTAGCCCCACCCCTTTTTATATTTTATCTTGAGCCAGGGTATAACAAACTTTTGAAGGCTGCCTCTGGCCTTGAACTTGTGATCCTCCTGCCTCTGCCTCCCAGGCATGTGCCACTGTACCCATGTATGGGGGAATGGTGGTACAAGGGTAATAGGAAAATAAAGTTGATGTCCTTTGTAAAGAAAAACTGCAATTTAATATTTGCTATACATGGTCTCTTGCTCCAATATCCTTGTTTGCTTTTCATGGGAGTCTGAACTTGTGTTCTTTGGAGAATAAAGGAGAAGTAGGAAGAAGGAAGGGGCTGGGGTTTAGCTCAGTTGATAGAGTGCTGCTCTGCATGCTCTGAGGCTGGGGTTTGATCCCCAGCACTGCAAAAATGGGAGGACCTGGCAGCCCACTACCAAAACAATCCGTCTTTGAAAATCCTGTGAGGGAAACTGAGTCGAGAGCACCTAACAACAAGGAAGAAGGAAAGTAAGGCAGGAGAATGTCAATGTGTTCATTTAATATAATTTTAGAACCAGAAGGGAAACTTTTGGTCAAAATGGTTCCAACAGCTTTTAGCAGAGGAAACCACAGAGCTAAAGAACTATGCTCTAAAGGTAAACCTAGAAGTAGGTGGGGTCAATGCAAATTTAATAAATCATTAAACCCCTAGAAATAACCTTTGTTCTCCCACTGAGAACACCAGTACAGTTCAAGTTTTTCTGGTAGAGAAAGCATTTCTAAAATTACACTTATAGGGCAGGTGGTAAGGGAAAGAGCACTGGGCAGAACTGTTGGAGACAAAGGGTCTAGCCCCACTTCCTTGGTGTTTATTAGCCAATTCACCTCCAGCAACACTTCACCTCCCTGGGTACTTTATTTTTTTCAAACAATAGAACAAAAGCAGTTTTGTCTTTTTTCATTTCAGGTTATTTACTTATTTATGGTGCTGGGGATTGAACCCAAGGTCTCTGGCATGCTAGGCAAGTGCTCTACCACAGAGCAGCAACTCTACCCTTCAGATTTGTAATTCTTCAATATTTATTTTGCAGTGCTGAAGTTTGAACCTAGGGCCTTGTTCATACTGGGCAAGCACTCTACCATAAAGCTACATCCCCAGTCTTAGGTTATTCTTAAGCCCTTTTAAAGATATACTGTGCAATCCATTAGGGGAAAAAATGGAAAAGGCTTTTATTGCCTGAAGAAAACAATTGGACCACAAGAACCAACTCTACAGACATCCCAAAATTTAAACCACAAGATACCTCGATGACTACCTAACCGTAACTAATCCATCTTTTGTTCATCTACTTTATCTTTTGCCGAAGCTCAACTCTGGTGCTTGTCAGGACCAATACACACCCCCATGGCTATTTCACTCCATTGGCTGGCAGTCTGCTCTGCAGTCTACACCCTTCAGATTTAATGTCAGGACGCCCGGTGTTTGTCACAGATGTTACACTACCCACAGGATTTTTTGGGGGAGGGAGGGGTACAACACAGAAGTTGTCCGTGTACAGATAACTTAATTTACGAGATCAACTTGTGATTAGCAAATTCCTTTGGTTAACAAAACTGTCTAGATTTCAAAAAGCAAATTATTTTCTATGTTCCTCTGTCATGTCACCGTTATTGCAAAAAGAAAATTAGAATCAGTAAAAAATTTCATAGTTTGCATTCGGGGGAAGTCATAAAAGCCTATGAAAACTTGCAAGGCTGCATCATATGAACCGATCACTGCCTTTTCTAGAAGTGCATTTCGGCAGGGCACACCCTGGGTGACACAAACACGGGTGACAAGGAGACCGGTCTTCTCTGCACAGGGCATCAACGTATACAGAGGCCGCCGGTGATGGCTCGAGAAGTATTACGTGGTGGTTTTAGGGCGGAAAAATCAGTATCTACCAAGCCCGCCACACCCGAGGCGGGGTGGCTGGGGCGGGGTGTTTGGGAGGAGGACCCCGCACGCCAAAGATGGGCCGGCGAGCGGGAGGCCTGCGGAGGAGGGCGAGAGGGACCCGCCCCCGCCCGGCGGGCGCTCACCTCCCTTGCAGGGCGTGCGGTGCTGGCTGTGCTGAGCCCGGTAGCCCTCGATGACCTCCCAGGAGCCGTCGTCGCGCCGGATGGGGAAAGAGAGGCTCAGCACATGGTTGCAGGGCTTGATGATCCGCAGGATGCCGCGCACCCGGTTCCGCTTCTGCTCCTCGCTCTCCCGGGTCCTCAGGTCTTCCACCAGCTTGTCCTCCACGATGCTGGCACCGCGGTCGAAGAAGCCCTCCACCATCTTGAAGAAGTTGGGGTCGTCCTCGCGGTCCGCCGCCGCCTCGCTGTAGTGGCGCCGCGCAGGCGGCGCGAGCCCGGGCTGCGGGGCGGCGGTGGGCTGCCCGCGGGCCCAGCCCAGCAGGGCGGCCGAGTCGGCGGCGGCCGAGCCCAGGGCGGCCGGCCCGGCGCGGGACATCAGCAGCGCTTCGCCCAGGCGGCGGTACATGGCGGCTGGCGGAGGCGGAGGTGCGCGGCCCGCAGGAGAGGTGCACTCCGGGGCTGGGGCCGAGGGAGGAAGGGCTCGGCGCGGGCTGCCCTTTTAAGCAGCAGCTTCCTGCCTGCCGAGCTGTCCCCTCCCCTCGGCCGCTCTTCGCCTAACGGGGAGGACGGACTTTGCGGGCAGCGCGCCGCCCAGGGCGCACGGCCTCCGCCTCCGCCACGGCCGCGCCGGGCCTCCCTGGCGGCGGCGCGTGCCGGCGGGGCGTCGGGGGCGCGCAGGCGCGGAGGGCGTGGTGCGCATGCTCACCGGCCGAAGGGCGGGGGAGGGGCGGGCCCGCGTGTGGCGGGATGTGGAGGGAGGCCGCCCCTGGCCTCCCGCGGGGCTCTGAGGTATGTGCGCAGCCTGGAAGGGGGCTTATTTCCGGAGGGGGTGCGGGCTTCTAGTCGCCCGCGGACGGGCTGAGTTGCTGGGAGCCGGGCGGGAGGGAGGCCCGGCGGTCTGGCAGCGCGCCCGGGGCGCGTGAGTCACGGTGCCCCTCCTTTCCGCCCGCGGTCCCTCGGGGGAGGGAGGGTCGGTGTAGCAGAGTGTGCGGGGGCCCACGGGGGCGGTGTCGGAAAGAGACTGTGGTGGCGTTGGAGGCCGGGCGCAGCGCTGCGGAGTCCGTTGAGGAACTGGAAAGGAGAAAATCCCGGGGCAAGGGAATTCCTGGCCCACTCACTAGCTTTTACTTTTCAGAGGTTTTTAGTTTGTCCTACTCAATTAGTCATGTCGATGAAAAACATTGTCTCTACAGTTTGCTGACCATGCTTTCCCCCCTTTCAGAGTTGTTGTTGTTGTTAGGTGCAGTCGAGTCGAGTCCGACTCATAGCGACCCTATGTACAGCAGATCGAAACACTTCCCGATTCTGTGCCAGGCACACGATTTTATTTATGTTTAAGCCCATTGTTGCAGACACTGTGTCAATCCATCTGGTGGAGGGTTTTCCTCTTTTCCGTTGACCTGCCACTCTTCCAAACATGATGTCCTTCTCCAGGGATTGTTCTCTCCTGACTACATGTCCGAAATATGTAAGACGCAGTCTGGCCATTCTTGCTTCCAAGGAGTACTCTGGTTGCACTTCTTCTAGGACAGATCTGTTGGTTCTTTTGGCAGTCCGTGGTATATTCAATAGACGTCTCCAGGACCATAATTCAAAAGCATCAATTCTTTTCCTGCCTCCCTTGTTCAGTGTCCAGCTTTCACAACCATATGATGCAACTGAAAATACCATGGCATGAACCAGACCTTCATCTTCAATGTGACGTTTTTACTTTTCAGTACTCTAAAGAGATCTTTTGCCATAGCTTTTCCTAGAGCAATGCGTCTTTTGATTTCTTGACTGCTGCTTTCACAGGTGTTGATTATAGAGCCAAGCAAAGCAAAATCTTGGACAACCCCAATCTTCTCCATTTATTGTGAAGTTTTGCATATTGACCCAGATGTAAAGATTTTTGTTTTGTTGATGTTTAGTCGCAACCTATATTGAAGGCTATGATCTATGATCTTCATCAGTAAATGTTTTAAATCCTTTTCACTTTCAGCAAGCAGAGTTGTGTCATCTGCATACCGCAGGTTGTTAATGAGTCTTCCTCCAATCCTGATACCGAGTTCTTCCTCATAAAGTCTAGCTTCTTGGATTATTTGCTTAGCGTATCAATTGAAGAGATAGGGTGAAAGTATACAGCCCTGAAGCACACCTTTCTCAACTTTAAACCAGACTGTGTTTCCTTGTTCTATTCGAACAACTGCCTCTTGGTTTACATACAGATTCCTCATGAGCACAATTAGGCGCTCTGGTATTCCCATTTTCCGAAGTGTTGCCCATAATTTGTTATGATCCACACAGTCAAATGCCTTTGCATAGTCAATAAAACATAGATAGGCATCTTTGTGATATGCTCTGCTTTCAGCTAATATCCACTTGACATCAGCAATGATGTCCCTGGTTCCCTACCCTCTTCTGAATCCCACTTGATTTTCGGGTAATTCCCTGTCTATATACGGCTGTGTTCGCTTTTGAATGATCTTTAGTAAAATTTTGCTTGTGTGTGATACTAATGATTTTGTTTTATACTTTCCACATTCAGTTGGATTCTCTTTTTTGGGAATAGGCACAAATACGGATCTTTTCCAGTCAGTTGGTCAGGTAGCTGTTTTCCAAATCTGTTGGCATAAACATGTTAACACCTCCAGTGCTACATTTGTTTGTTGAAACATCTCTGTTGGTATCCCATCAATTCCTGGAGGCTTGTGTTTTGCCAGTCCTTCAATACCATTGGTTCCTCTTCATATGCAACCCCTTGAAATGGTTGGTCATCCACCAATTCTTTTTTATGTAATGACTCTGTGTATTCCTTCCATCTTCTTTCGATGTTCCTGCATCGTTTAATGTTTTCCCTGTACAATCTTTCAGTATTGCCACTTGAGGCTTGAATTTTTTCTTCACTTCTTTAAGGTTGAGAGACACAGAGCATGTTCTTCCCTTTTGGATTTCTACCTCCAGTTCTTTGCACATGTCATTATAATATTTGTTTTTGTCTTCTCGAGTTGCCTTTTGAAATCTTCTGTTTAGATCCTTAATTTCATTATATCTTCCTTTTACTTTAGCTGCTCCGTGTTCAAGGGCAAGGTCCAGCGTCTCTTTTGGCATGTAATTTGGTCTTTTCTTTTTTTCTTGCCTTTTTAATAACCTTTTGCTTTCTTTTTGAGTGATATCTTTTATGTAATGCCACAACTCCTCTGGTCTCCTATTACTTGTGTTTAATGCATTAAACCTATTCTTGAGGTGGTCTTTGAACTCAGGTGGGATATGCTCAAGGTCATACCTTGGCTCTCAAAAACTTGTTCTAATTTTCTTCAGCTTCAGTTTGAACTTGCATATGAGAAGTTGATGGTCTGATCCACAATCAGCACCTAGTCTTATTTTGACATTTAATACAGAGCTTTTCCATTGTCTCTTTCCACATGTATAGGAATGCAAAGGTTGGAAACAAGTAGGTTCAGTAGTTGGAAAATATGGTCTTGGTGACAGAAATGATGCTGGAGATTGCATGATAGAATTTTGTCAGACCAATGACCTTTTCATTGCAATACATTTTTTCAACAACATAAACGGCGATTACACACATGGACATCACCAGATGGAACCTTTCAGAATTAGATTGTTGAAAAAAATCTAAAGTCAATCAGAGAAACTAGAAATACGATGATGCCCCCAGGAAATTGTCAGAAGTTTATGTAGTGGTTAAATGGTACAGGATCTGATTTGTAAACTTAAGGCACTGGAAGGTTCATTTACATCCTTATATATACTTGATGGGAGAGACTAAACCTAACTATTTTGTGGGTGAATTAGGTGCTTGGAAAAGACTCATTAAGGCAAGCCACCAAATACCTCATTACCAGTGTTAGCCGCCCCAGAGCACTTTGGCGGTTTTATAATGGCACCTTTTGTACTTGCTGACGTTATTCATCTATTAGATGACTTTATTAGTTTATTAGAATATGGGAGAGAAAGTTCTTAATTTTCACAATATTCCATAAAGAGTAAGGTGACAACCTCGATCAATTAATTTACATTTGCTTATCCCAATGTACTCTGAAAGCAAAAATTTCTTTATCAGTGGAGTTACATTTTACTTTATTTGCTAAATAAATTTTAGCCATTAATTATATTAGAGTTGTATTTTTCAGCGAAAAAGATTCTTTGACAGGCATTGTGAATTTGGGTGGTCAAAAGATTTTGTTGTTAGATGCCCTTGAGCAGGGTAAGGTACTACATTTTATTACTTGATAGTATTATCATTTTACCATTTCACATTGCAAAAAACAAACACTCCAAACCTGACATTTCAGGAGAACAAAATCCCCAAACCCTGAAGTTTTCAGCATAACATAGCCTTAGTAAGCATATGGAAGTACTTTTCTTTTCAGGTTAAATTTTTTGATATGTTCTCAGTAAAGTGGTTTAAGAGCTTAATTTTATCTCTTGTTAATCTCTTTCTTGATAATCATAGCTTTCAGAAAAAAATGTTTGAGTTTGCTTTTTCTATGGCTTATTTACTTGAATTCAAACTCTTTGACAGGGGTGAGAGCTATGGGAATTACCTTCTATTGAGCATCTGTATGTAGGTACCTTACAAAATGGCTTCATGAGAACCTTATAAACTATATGTTTTTGTTTTTAAAGTTGTCATTATGTTTTAAAATTACATACATGTTGAAAAAAATTCAAAGAGTACAAACAGAAAGGTTTTAAAAATGAAGGTGAAACTATCCAACTCCACCCCACTCACTCCTTTGTTAAGTACATAGTTGGAGTTATTTCTTTTCACCTTGAAGAAGGTATTATAATTCTTAACTAGAAGTGTGAACTGAGATGCTTAGAGACCAAGTAAATTGTTGATATTTACCCAGCTGGTAAATAAGCTAAGATTCAAACCCATATAACTAACTGACTCCAAAGTTGTGTGGATTTTTTTTCTTTCCAGTGGTAGGGATTTGAACCCAGGGCCTTGCACATGCTAGGCAAGTGCTCTACCACTGAGCTGCAACTCCAGCCCCTATCTATTTATCTACTTATTTTTAAATTTTGAAATGATGTCTAAGTTGTGCCAGCTGCCTCTGGTTTCAAACTCATGATCCGCCTGTCCCCTGAGTCACTGGGATTACAGGCGTGTGCCATGGCACCTAGCCAAAGTTCTGTTTTTTTCTACTATTCTAAGAAATAGTTTGTTTGTTTCAGTTAGTTTAAATTTACTGTGATGTAAACTCTAGTGGTTTTTACATTTATGATTGCTTCATAAAATATATGGATAATTTGCCAATTAAAGTTTTATTATCCCTATTCACATTTCGAAAAGATACCAGAATTTAACTTGAAGAGAATTTTGGTCATCTAAAGGCATTCAACAAAGGCAAATTGATGTTCTGCCTTTGAGGTTTATATGTTTCCTATGTTGTTGTTGTTGTTGTTGTTGTTGTTGTTAGGTGCCGTCGAGTCGGTATCCAACTCATAGCGACCCTCATAGGGTTTTCAATGGCCGACTGTTTCGGGATTGCCTTGGGAGTGGATTGCCAGGTCCTTCTCCCATTTTTGCGGTGCTGGGAATTGAACTCGGGACCTCAGAGACTGCAGCGCAGTCCTCTACCCACTGAGCTAAATCCCAACCCCCATGTTTCCTATAGGTGTCTTAAAATTACAGGTTTATTCTTGATCTGTAGTATGCTTTTGTACTTTTGAATGCCGCAAAAAATATTTTACAAGATGAATGTTAGAGTTTACAAAGACATTGCATATATATACATGAATAACAGTCATTTGAAAAATAACTTAGTTTGAAAAGATAATACGTACTTTCTGTTCTAGATTTATCTATTCTGGACATTTCGCTTAAACAGAATCATTCAGTATGTGCTCCTTAGTGACACCCTTCTTTCACTTAGCATAGTGTTGTAAAGGTTTATCCATGTAGCATGTATTACTACTTCATTGTATGGCTGTACCACAACTTTTCTTTTCTTTTTGGTGGTCTACCACTGACCTATACCTTCAGCTTTATATCACTTTAAAAAAAATTCATTTGTCATTGATAGACTTTGGCTTATTGGCTATGATGAATAATGCCATCATGACCATTCTTGTACAAGTTTTTGTGGGGGTGTATTTTTTAAGTTCTCTTGGGTGTTTACCTGGGAGTGGAGTTGCTGTGTCATATTGTAACTTTTTGTTTACCTTTTTGAGAAATCACCAAATTGTTTTCCATGGTGACTGCTCCATTTTAATTCATACTAGCAGTGTAAGAGGGTTCCAATTTCTTTACATCCTTACCATTACCTGTTATCTTGTCTTTGTGATTCTAGTCAGCCTAGTCTGTGTAAAGTGGTAGTGTTTGCATATCCTTGATAGATAGTGATGTTGAGCTTGAGCATCTTTTCATGTGCTTGTAGTGTTTTCAGATCTTTTGCCCATTTTTAAGTTGTATTATTTGTCCTATTGTTGTTGAGTTGTAAGAAATCTTCATATGTTCTGGATGTAAGTCTTTATCAGCTATCTGACTTGCAAGTGTTTTTTTTCCATTCTTAGGGTTGTCTTTTCATATTTTTGATGGTGTCTTTAAAGCACAAAAATTAAGTTTTATTTTTAATTAAATTAATTAATTAGTTAATTTATTTACTTACCTATTTACTTATTTATTTATTTTTGAGACAAGGTATCCCTAGCCTGGAACTAAATATATAGCCCAGGCTGTCCTAGACCTCTCAATCTGGAGGTCTTCTGCCTCAGCTTCCCCAGTGCTGACATTATAGGCTGTGCCACTATGCCTGGCTAAATGTTTTCATTTTGATGAAGTCCAGTATATAAAAATTTGTTTTGTTGCTTATACTTTTGGTATCATATGTAAGAAACCATTGTCTTAACTGGAGGTTCTGAAGATTTACACCCATGTTTTTCTAAGTGTTTTAGGTTTTACATTTAGGTCTTTGAACCGTTTTGAGTTGATTTTTATGTATGGTGTGAGGGGAAGGTCTAGCCTCATTCTTTTGCACATAGATATCTTGTCCTAGCAATATTTGTTCAAAAGACTATTTCTTCCCTATTGAATTGTCTTCACATACTCTGTGGAAAATAAACTGACCTAACTGAGGGTTTATCTATCTCTATTCCTTTTATCCATATATCTGTCCTTACGGCAGTACCACACTGTCTGGGTTACTGTAGCTTTGTAGTAAGTTTTCAAGTTGGGAAGTGCACGTCCTCTAACTTTGTTCTTTTTCAAGATTGTTTGGTTATTCTATGTTACTTGAATTTCCATGTGAATTTTAGGATCTTGTTAATATCTGTGAAGAAGTCATCTGGAATTTTGATGGAGATTATGTTGAATCTATAGATCATTTTGGATATTAATACTATTTTAACAATATTACCTCTTCTAACTTGTGAACATGGGATATCTTTCCAGTTATTTAGGTCTTTTAAAATTTCTATAAGCAGTGTTTTGTTATTTTCAGAGTGTAAGTTTTGTATTTCTTAAGATTCTAGCAAGCTGAGGCCGCAATTTCTGAAAACCATATGAGTAGGTAAAATAATCTCTGAATTCTTTATAATAACAGAATCGTGAGTATATTTCAATATGGAATATTACCAGGAATGCGGTTCTGAGAATCTGGCAGTAAACCTTGATCCTTGTATTTGGCATATAAAAGAATTTATACTAGGCACAGAAGTTATAGTAGAGAGTATGTTGTTGTTGTTAGGTGCCATTGAGTCAGTATCCGAGTCATAGTGACCCTATGTACAATAGGCGAAACACTATTGTCAATGATTCTTTGCTATTCATAGGGTTTTCAATGGCAGATTGATTTTTGGGAGTGCATTGCCAGGTCCTTCTCCCAAGACTGCAGCCCCTGGTCTTCCCAGGTTGTCTCTCATCCAAGTACTAATGAGGCCTGACTCTGCTTAGCTTCCGAGATCTGATGGGATCAGAAGCTACAGGGCTACGGCTGCAGGCAGTAGAGAGTATGGGCAAGGTTTATAAAAGGTAGTACACCTTTAAGGAATAATTACTGGGAAAACTGAGGTACCTAGTGAAGTTTAGATAAACCTTGGAAAGGAACTTGAAAAAACCTCAGTTCTCTGAGTGTATTGGCATTAGGATATTACTATTCCCCAGGGGAAGATAAAGCCAGAGAGAACAGAAGAGTTAAGCTTCTAGAAGGAAAAGTGCCTTGGATAGACAGAGAAGATGGTGAACCCATGAGAAGGAAAAGCACACATGTGGCCACTTGGGAGGAGAAGGAAGAGAAAAGAGGAGAAAAGAAAAGAGAGGAGTGGAGGGCAAGGAGCAAAGAGAGAGAAGAGGGAGTGGGCACATGTTTCCTCTAGTTTTGTTTGAACTGGGGCATGCACAGTATGATGTTAGCCCTTGGCACCTAACCATGAGTGCTTAATGTAAGGTGATGCTCAAGCTCTGCCTAGAAAAGCCCCTGTTGTGGTTTAGGGTATGGAGCGTAGGGTCTTCGTTTTGTAAAAGGGGTCAGTGGACTTATTTGGTGTATTTCAAAAGGATGGGCCAGTAGATATCTTGGGAAAATCAACTTTTGTTTGTATTCAGGCAATCATTCATCTTAGATTAGGGTATGGGGTCCATTAGAACAATGTCCTTCCAGTGTCCTAAAGAGATTTGTCTTGCACATGATTTCATATATCATGCCTGAATGCAAAAGTCATTTTCAACCTCTTTTCCTCCATATTGCCTGCTAATATCTAAGCTAACCTACCTAACATGAAACAGTTTAGAGTCATACATAGAATTTAAGAGAATCAAGGCTGCAGCAGTAATATATTGGATTTATAAACTTGTTCATATCTGGCTTAAGTGTTTTAGGGGAATTGATCTTTAAAATATAAGGAGTCAGTCTATGATTCCAAAATAAAATGTGTAATAAACTAACAAAATTCTTGTTTGATTTTTGCAGGTAGGTCTTGCTGTGTTGCCCAGGCTGGTGTCAAATGTGAGATCTTCCTGTCTCAGCCTTCTCTGAGTGCTGAGATTATAAGCTTGTGCCACTGTGCTTGGCTTTCACTTTTTCAGTCAAATTTATTATTAGGTATATTATTACTATTATTACTATTTGAGATAGGATCTCACTTTGTAGCCCAGGTTGGCCTTGGACTTGATATGTAGAATAGGCTGGCCTTGAACTTGAGATCCACTGGCCATAGTCTTCCAAGTTCAGAGAGTACAGACGTGTACCACTACTCCTGGCTATTTTATTCTTTTTGATGCTATTAAGTGGCCTTGTTTCTTTATATTCGTAATGTTCATTGTAACTGTATTCTAGTACAGTTGCGTATTGTATAATGATTTTACGATATGCTTCACTCTTACTGAACTCATTTATTCTGATGTTTTGTGGATTCCTTAGAATTTTCTTTGTATAAGGGCCTGTCATCTGCAAATAGAGATTGTGTTGCTTCTTACTTTTCAATCTGTTGCTTTTTACCCTTCTGTCTTAGTTTGTAATTTTATTTTGGTAGACACAAATGAACACAAGTTTTAGATTTAAGAATTTTGATTCCCTCTACATAAGCATGCTGTTGTTGTTGTTGCTGTTAGGTGCCGTGGAGTCGTGTTCGACTCATAGCAACCCTCATAGGGTTTTCAATGGCTGACTGTTTCAGGATTGCCTTGGGAGTGGGTTGCCAAGTCCTTCTCCCATTTTTGCGGTGCTGGGAATTGAACTCAGTACCTCAGAGACTGCAGTGCAGCGCTCTACCAACTGAGCTAAATCCCAGCCCCTACATAAGCATAGTAAACATATTCTCCATGGAGGCAATTTTGTTTTGTTTCCTACCTACCAAAAATGACCTTTAATAATAGGTACAGCTGAGCAGAAAACAATAGTAGTAATAATAGCTATAGTTTATTGAGCTTTACCATGTTTCAGCACTCTGTTGCATTTTATTTCATTTTCTTGCTCAGCTGTACCTCTTCATTCTTTTTTACTATTGCATAGTGTTTCATTGTATGGATACATCTTGATAACTTTTGCCTGTCTCTCATTGATGGACATGAAGGTTGTTTTCAATCTCTTGCAGTTATAGCAGTGCTTTAATAAATAACCCATTACATTGAATAATAGTTCTCATCCTTTTTGATGTATTTACTTTCTTATGTATAAGCTACAAATTTGGACTTAGAATTTAGTAAACATCAGAATTTTGTTTTCTTCTAAAGTTGCTTGTTTCATATTTGACTTTGTCACTTTATCTAGAATTTTAAAAACTGATATAATAATACCAAATGTTATCATGAATCAAAATATTTAACTTTTTCAATAATGGCTTTTATTGTAATTTTTTTGTAGTCTGGGAGGTTGAACCCAGGGCCTCATGCATGCTAAGCAAGTGCTCTACCAATGAGCTGTACCCCATCCCCTTTTTAATTTGACTAATTAGTTAATTATTTTGTGACAAGGCCTTACTAAGTTGAACAGGCTACATCTGGCATCCAATTTGTGAACCTCCTGCCTCAGACTCCTTGTTTGAGATTATAGGCATATGTCACAGTACTGGCTTCAACAATGGCTTTGAAATGGTTTTGAGTTTTTAATGAGATCCCCCCCAATATTCCTAATTCATAGGTTTTACTTCACAGGTACTAGTTAATGCTTCATTAATAAGTCAGACAAAAGTATGGGTAGAAAGGCACCCTTTTTGAGGAAGCAGCATATGCAAAGCTTGAAAATATTTAAGACCATGCTTTGAAAATGTAGGGTAACATATCCTTTGGTTAAAAGCGATCTGATCAACATAATAATTTGGTTTAAAAGCAATTAGGTTGAAAAAGAATACCCTCTACTTTTTTTTTCTTTCAAGTATTGGTAATTTTGGTATATCATAAGCTGTTTTTCAAGCTTTTATGCCAGAGCTTTCAGGAAAATTTTTCCTAACATTTGTATTTCTAATTGATTTTATGAAAAGCTTATAATTTTGATCCCCCCTCTTACTTGTCATCATGCTTTTCTAATAAGAAAAACAAAACAAAACAGAAAACAAAAAAAACTAAACAAACAACAAAAAACCAAGAACGTATATCAAAGAAAAGGATCTGAAGTCTTCAGGGTTTGTAGTCTTTTCCTGAAAACAACCACCACCATCCTTTCCTAATAAATCCAACAGTATTTTTATTTATTTGACAGGTTGGTTAAGTTTTCATTTTGCTGCATTGCTGGATAACATTCAACAACAGTTTTATCAACTCGTCCTACTTAAGAATTCTTTCAATGTTGTGAGTAAGTATGGAAGATCATTGTACGATCATTATCCCTTTAAGTGTAGTGTGTTAGTTACCTTATGCATTGCTGTGACCGGATACCTGTGAGACCAACTTAAGGAAGAATGATATTTAACTCATGATTTATTTAGCTCATGATTTAGAGGATTTTGGTCCATAGTGGTGGGAAGGCATGGCAGCATGGCTGGCAGGGCCTGTGGTGGAGGACTTAACATCATGGTGAACAGAAACAGAGAGGGACTGAACCAGAGGCCCACGTAAAACTTCCAAAGACCTACCCCCAATGATCCTACTTCCACAAATTAGGTCCCACCTCTCAAAGCTCTACAGCCTCCACAAAATTTCCACAAAATCTCCAAAAGTTGCACAAAAGTTCCTAGAGCTGTGGAACTAAGTGCTTAAACATATAACCTTTGGTGGATGTTTTGGATTCAAACCATAACATACAGCATTCAAGAGACATGTGGTCACTTAAAAATTAGCTGGATTAAGGTTGAATTTTGGTCTCACATGTTATTCACTATGTCTCTGTCTTTATTATTTTAAAATTGGGGTTACATTTTTTTGTTTTCCTTGTATGTACAAGGGATAGATAGTGCATTCAGTTTTCCTCCCTCCCTTCTTCCCTTCTTTCATCCTTCCTTCCTTCATTTATTTTAGATAAGATTTTGTTTTTAATAACCCAGGGCTGACCTCCAACTCAACATCCTCCTGCCTCAGCCTTCCAAGTACTGGGATTACAGGTGTGTGCCACCATACTTGGCTTAGTTGTATTTATTACTCTATGTATATCACAGTCTGTAAAAGCAAATCTTGGCAATTCTCTCTCCAGAGAAGCCTGTGTCCATGTCATGGATGTGTACTATTATTCTTTTCTTAAGTGTCTCTCTTTCTGCTCAAATCCAAAGGATGTACTGTCTCTTATCCCTAATTAACAAACTCACTGTGTTTTATAAAAAAATAAAAACAAATCTTACTGGGTGCGATGAAGGATGCCTGTAGCCCTAGTACACAGAGGCTGAGGTAGGAGGATCATGAGTTTGAGAACAGCTTGGGCTACATAGTGAGACCCTGTCTCAAAAAACAAACAAAAAACAAAGCAAACAAATATGTTCAGGAAGTTAGTGATATTTTTCCTAGTGGTTGTAAGATGTCGACAACAGTTCCAAGGGTCACAGGCAAATACAACTAAGTAGTATGGGAAAGTGGGAGTTTCCACCTGTGTGTACCCAGCTTACAAAGTGTAATTATCTGGTAGGAAAAAGTTTTTGCCATATTTGCCACAGAAAATAACTCACCTGATATCTGCTATCTTACTATGATAATATTTTTCCCTAGAATACAAGTGAAATTTAATGGGGGAGGTATTTGGAGTTTGATATTTTCTACATTGAGAAATTTGTATGTTCTAATTCTCTGATATCTTATATAGTGATGGTACATTTACGATTATACCTCCTGTTTTTGAATATTAACAGCTTATAAAGCAATAACTTCATACTGTGGTGTTTACTCTATTGCCAGATAAGAGAACAGAACAGAAACCCATCTTTAACTTGTGGGGATTATAATGAAATATCAAGTACTGAAATGACATCAACAAGACTTTCTAGTGAAGTTGCCATCAGCTACTTGGTTTCGTCAGTGTAGCACATAGACAGTTCAAAAATAATAATAAAAGGGTTAATCTGAACTTTATGTTGAACTTAGAAGTTCTTCTTGCCTTTCTTTGTCCTAAGGGCAGAAATGGTAGACTCATTGGATTCTCTGTGTTATAGTAGTATACTATCATAGAGCATAGTTTGGCTAAGACCACTTAAAAGTCAGGCATGGTGGCACATGCCTGTAATCCCAGCCTTGGGAGTCAGAGGCAAGAAGATTGCCAGCAGTTCAAGGCCAGCCTGGACTATATAGTGAGTTCCAGGTCAGCTGGGGCTACATAGACTCTGTGTCAAAAAACAAACAAACAAACAATGGAAAGACTACTTTAAAGATACATGAGGTGGGTATTCAGGTGCCCTTTACATAGTTACTATCCTCCATAGTTGTCTCATTAAATGTGGAATCTCTGATTGCATCCTTAGAGAGCCATTGAAAATCAATGAAGCACAAAGAGACTACACCTTGATTATGGAAATTGTTACCAGTCAGCCATTCACAATGAAAGTTCAAATCAACTATTATAAACAAAACAAGAATGAGGTATGAGTGAAAACATATGTGTCAGTATGTCAGGGAAGATGCTGGTATAGAAATAGAAATAGTAGCAGAATTCTTCAAGAATGAGAGAGGTTTATCATGAAAGGCTCAAGTTAAAGCAAGTATTTATCCCTACTTTCATGTGTATTTTATAGGTGAGGTGTTACTAATAGTATATAGCCCCAATTTGGTTATTTATTATTTGGTTTATTTGGTTTTATTTGGTTTATTTGGAATTATTTGGTTTATTTATTTATTTATTTTTGCAGCAATGGGAGGTTGAGCCTAGTGCCTTGTATATGCTAGGCAAGTGTTCTACCACTGAGCTCCACTCCCAACCCTTTTTGTTTTTTATTTTGAGACAGAGTCTTGCTAAGTTGCATAGGCTTTCTCTGACCTTGACCTCATGATCTTCCTGCCTCAGCCTCCTGAGCTGCTGGGATTACAGGTGTGTACCACTCCACCTGGCTGCTTGGTATACTATAAATTGACTCTAATGAGTCACAGACTAGCTATTTTCCATAATTTCATATTCTTTTCTGACTCTTTTTCTGATACAATAAAAAAAGTGAACCAAGGCATGTATTACTTTTGTTTTTCATGTTGTAAAATGCCCGACAGAAATGACTTAGGGGAGGAAAGATTTATGTTAGCTCATAGTTCAGAGGATTGCAGTCTATAGTGATAGGAAGGCATGATGTAGCAGCTGTTAGCAGGGCGTGTTGTGGGGGACTTTATATCATAGCTGATCAGGAACGGGGCGAGAGGAATCGAACTAGGGGCCTACGTAAAATCTCCAAAGGCCTGCCTCCAGTGACCTTCTTCTACAGTGTTAGGTCCCACCTCCCTAAGTTCCACAGCCTCCACAACAGTGCCATCATCTGAGGACTAAGCATACAAGCACATGACCTTTGGACGACATTTTTGATTTAAACACCACCTCCACATTTAGTGGCGCAATTACAGGTGGCTTTAAATTAATTTGAAAAAAGTTCAAGTGGAACAAACTAATAAACTTAAGCTCTGAGAAATTCCAGTTCCTTGGCTTTTGTGGTAAAATTAAAAAGTATATAAACGAGAATAACAAAGGCCATCTTATAAGTCCACAATAACTGGATTTTCTTTTCTTTTTAAATTTTGAGACCGGGTCACATTAAGTTGTTCAGACTGCCTTAGGACTTGAGCTTGTGATCCTCCTACCTCAAGAGGTTGCTGGGATTACAGGCATGCACCACCATGTCTGGCTTAACTAATATATATATATATATATATATATATATATATATATATATTTTTTTTTTTTTTTTTTTTTTTTTTTTTTTTTTTTTTTTTTTTTTTTTTTTTTTTTTTTTTTTTTTTTTTTTTTTTTTTTTTTTTTTTTTT
Source organism: Pedetes capensis (assembly GCA_007922755.1). Lineage (NCBI taxonomy): Eukaryota > Metazoa > Chordata > Mammalia > Rodentia > Pedetidae > Pedetes > Pedetes capensis. The sequence goes on along the minus strand of VMDO01003335.1, from coordinate 86,132 downwards.
TTTTTTTTTTTGAGACAAGATCTTGCTAAATTACACAAACTGCCTCTGATCTCAAACTTGTGATTTTACTGCCTCTGCCCCCGGAGCCACTGGGATTACAGGCATGCACCACTGTGCCCAGCCATTAACTGTACATTTTTAACTATATATTTTCTTCACTGACACAGCTATTGCTATCAGAACTGAGAAGCAATATAAATGGGACAGCAAGGGATACTTACTGTTTCATTCCTAACCTATATCTATAGATTCACACTGTTTCTAATATTTATCATTTTTTTCATGTTTAGAGTTACTATATTCTCATGGGACATTTAAGTTTTTCTAATTTTTCTCTATGATTATCAATCTAAAGCAGTGGAAACTTTCAGAAAATGTATTAGAATTTTAAAAGTAGGATAAACTTGCACATTTTGAAAAATGAAAGAAAAATGCTTAAATATACTTCCAGGATCATAAAAGTACTCTGTGATAAAATCAAGTCACTAAGAAGTGAAAAAACAATGTGATATATTCAGTTTTTCTACTTTCTAAAATTGATTATTTGAAAATAATTTTATTTCTCATAATTTGAAGTAATTTTTCTTTAGATATAATTTTAGATTTATGGAAGAGTTGCAAAGATACAACAGAGTTCCTATAAACTCTTCACCAACCTTTCCTTAATAATAACATCTTACGTAACCATGAAATTAACATTGGTACATTTTTTATGGCCATTTCAGCCAAGTTGTTGACCAACATGCTTTTTAATAAATTACCTGGAGCTGTACTATTGATGTTAGTCACAATTCCTACTATGTTCTTAGCCCTTTTAGGTGATCATCTTTAGTACCCTGCAATCTTACTCTTCCGTTCTCAGCCTACAGATGATTGCCTTTTGGCTAGGTGCCCAGCCATTTTCAGTCTGAATGCTGACCAGAAACCTGTGACATGACTTTGTCAGAAAAATAACCTTCAAATTTTAATTTCATTTCTAATCCATATACATCTTTATATAATCTCTGGACCACTTTGAAATGTGACCCAAATGCCTCTTTTCTAACCGAAAAAGCCTAATCAAAATGGTATGCATTGGGTAACTGCATCATGGTTCACTGTGCCTGGAGTGTGGATATATGTGTGCTGTGAGGGGTAGGAGGTCAGGCAGGAGAAGGAATGCAGAGATTAAGTGGAGCATCTCATTAGAAGGTGTGTCCCTCCACAGGGCCATATTTTTGGCTTCTTACCTTCTAGTGTGTGTTGCTGTTTTGTGGTTTTGAATCTGTTGATGAGAATCTTTCATAGATTCTAAAGCATTTTTAACTGTTATCATTTCAAATACTCTTTACTCCTTTCTGTCCTCTCTCCTTATCTTCTGTGTCTCTTGTCTACCCTCCTATATTTTCCAACTTTTAATTTTTTTTTGTGCTTCATTCTATAGGTACCTGTGGGGAGGCAAAGTGCCACCTTAATCCAAGATTTGCAATTCCTTGAACCATCACACTATCACCAATAAACTGGCTAGAGTCCTTTTGCTCTATCTGGATAGAAATCATGGATAGGCAAGGAAAAGCTTTTCAAATGCTCAAATGCTGGTGACAGCAGTGAGCAGTGACAGCAGAGATAGGAGCAGCAGCATCATGTGGCACCTTCTAGTGTTACAGCCCTTATGTAGGCCAAAAATGTCAAGATTCCTCAACCCTTGATGTGCTACAGCTTTTATGTAGGCCAGGGGGGTCAAAGATTCTTCACTCCTAGACAGCAGCCAGCATTGTGCCTTCAGAGGGTGAGGAGGGGTAGGTATTAAGATTCCTCAGCCCTTGACAGCAGCTTGGTATTGCAGCTTCCAGGAAAGACTAGATATGGAGATTCCTCAGTCCTAAACAGGGGTCAGTGTTATAGCTTCAGGGCCTGGAGTATCTGTGACCCTTGGTTCTAATGATTCAACAGCTCTCTGGAACTTTTCCAGTGATCAGGGCCTGTAGTTTCTCTTTCCTGGCTTTTTTCTTTCTCTTTTACTATCCTGTCCTGGTCATACTCTTGAGCTGTTCAGCTGCCTCTTATTTCTGTGGCTGTTGTCACTGTTCCCACCATTCAGTTGGCAGCATTTGTAGCCCTTAAGCTTGGTGCTGCTACTGCTTCTGCTGCTGCCGGTTTCTTCTTCAGCTTTCTAGCAGTCAACTACTTTTCTGCTTCTGTAGCTTGGCATTCTGGCTGCTTTGCTGTCTCTGCAACTGCTGCTCTACTGTCTCTGCCATCCCTTGTTGCTGTCTTCACTGTCCTTCTGTTTTCTCTGCTGCTGCTTTCTTTGTGTTACCAGCTCAGCCTACATTGCTAAAAGTAGGCAAAGACCATTTGAGAGGAGCTTTTCATTGTATCTAATGTTGCAATGTTGCAATGAGGCTGGGATTTGGCTCAGTTGGTAGAGCACTGCGCTGCAGTCTCTGAGGTCCTGAGTTCAATTCCCAGCACCACAAAAATGGGAGGAGGGCCTGGCAATCCACTCCCAAGGCAATCACGAAACAGTCAGCCATTGAAAACCCTATGAGGGTCGCTATGAGTTGGATACCAACTCGACGGCACCTAACAACAACAACAATGTCGCAACACCAGCGGGCAGCACAAGATGGTGTCTCCTGGCCAGCTTAGCTCAAGTGAGTTGAACAGCCTGCTTATATAGTCAGAGAAGGCAAGTTTGCATCAATCATAGAAGTGAAGGTTTATGTTTGCATCAATCACAGCAGTTCCTTTTGCACTAATCACGACAGTCCCTTTTGTGGCAATCATAGAAATGAAGGTTTGTGTTTGTACCAATCACAGCAGTCCCTCTGCTAGGCCACCATGAGAAGTACTCCCCTATGGCCTGGCTTAGTCACAGGGTCATCCAGAGTACACTAAGGCTTGTGATAGCAAAAAGTCCAGTGGAAACTATAAACTGTTTGAAACAGCTGTGGCTGGAGCTGGAGTTGTGCTGCAGCAGCCATTGTCACGTGGCTCATTTGAGATGTGTGAAGTATTCAAAACCACCAGCACTGGTATAAAGGTGGTTCATCTGGTGGCTTGACTAAGAGTTCTTTACTAAAAGCAGCCAGGATAGCAAAGGAGAGTCCTGGCTGACTCGTAGCGACCCTCACAGGGTTTTCAGTGGCCAACTGTTTCAGGATTGCCTCAGGAGTGGATTGCCACATCCTTCTCCCATTTTTGTGGTGCTGGGAATTGAACTCGGGATCTTAGAGACCGAAGAGCAGCGCTCTACCAACTGAGCTAAATCCTAGCCCCAAAGGGGATTCTAACAGTTGCTAATTAGGAAGTCAGATCACCCATCCCCCAACATCTGTGCTTCCTTGTAGGAAACTTAATAGCAGAAGGAGCACTAACAGCAAGAAAGGAAACAAACTTTATCATTAACACTAATATTGCTTTTAGCAGTATACTAACAATACTGTATACCAAACACCTAAAGGAGAGTTTGGTCTCCCTGAATTGTCTGATCACCATGCAAACCTTATTTGTAAGACTGTAGGAACTAATTTACTTTTAGATGACTTAATCCTGAGAATATTACTGTTTGAAGTTATTGTGCTGCTTATCCGCTTTAGGCTACAGGCTACTGTGATGGTATTCTCTTATTAGACTCATCATCATTTTAAATGGGTCTTGTGTTTTGAATTATAACCATCAAAGTTTTTTTTAAAGACAGGGTCTCACTACATAGCCCAGGCTAGCCTGGAACTCACTGAATAGCCCAGGCTGACCTTGAATTCACAATCTTCATGCCTTTGCCTCCTAAGTGCTGGGATTACAGGCATGTGCCACTGTGTCAATCTCCTCAGTAAAGTTTGTATGGGCTAAACTCAATTCTTGTATAGTTTATATAAACATTAAAAAAATTTTTTTTTTTTTTTGTATATGTGATGCTTGGGATTGAACCCACAGCCTAGTGCATGCTAAGCATGCATTCTACTCCTGAGCTACATTCCCAGCCCATACTTTAATGTTAAGAAATTTGTCTTGATGGTTTGCTGAATTGATTTGTTTCTATTTCATGTTTCTGTTTTAAAGTGCTTTTACTGGGACAAGGCAAACTATGATTTTATGTATCGTCCTTCTAGAACTTGATAATTACATTCTTTTAAGAGAAGAAATTGAAACTTATTTTTGGCCTTTTATTTGACTTTGATATCCAAATTTAAAAAGGGTGGTTGTCTCCTTTAAATGGTGTGTGTGTGTGTGTGTGTGTGTGTGTGTGTGTGTGTGGTGTGAGAGATTGAATCCAAGGCCTACCACATGCTAGGTAAGCACTCTCCTACTGAAATATACCCAAGCACCTATTTTTTAAAACTCTTTAGTATTTAGATTTATCACAAGATTATGAAGTTTATTTTATGTATCACACTTTATTATTTATTCATTCATGTAGGACACATTTATTAAGCCTTATTATCAACCAGATCTTGGGGTAGGTGGTGGACAAGACAGATACAGCTTTTATTATGGAGTTTTCATTGTAGTGGGGAGGGTACAGATTGTGAGAAGTGTCAGGAAGTTGCAGGTGTTGCACTACAGGACAACAGGGACTACTCTGTGTTTGGTGCTCAGAAAAAGTTACTTCATGGGAGAAACATTTAAATTGCAGCTAGAGGTTGAGTTGGAACAACCTGCATAAAATGCTATGGGAAAAACATTTTAAGTGAAGGAGATGACATGTAAATAAGTCATGATATAGGAGAGACCTTGACATGTTTTAGGAATGGATAGAAGCCCAGTGAGATGATGGTTTTCCTGGTGGAGAGTGGCATGTTAGGATTTTGATGAAGTGGATATGGGCCAGATCATACTGGGAGGAGCTTTACATTTTACTTTTTATGCAGTGGTAAACTCAGTTGGAGGTATGACAGGTATAAATTTTGTAGACTACACATTTAAATGTACAGAGACATAACTTACTTTATTTTTCTATAACTAAGATTTTCTGGGGGAAGGACCTGGCAACCTACTCGCAGAAAACAATTAGCCACTGAAAACTCTATGAGTAGCAGAGAAGCATGACAATAGTGTTTTGTCTGTTGTACGTAAGGTCACTATGAGTCAGATACTGACTTGATGGCACCTAACAGCAACAACAAGATTTTCTAGGGGCGGGGGTTTAGCTCAGTTGGTAGAGTGCTACTCTGCACTCTCTGAGGACCCAGGTTTGATCCCCAGAACTGCAAATATGGGTGAAGGACATGGCAATTCCACTCCCAAGGCAATCCCAAAACAAGCAGCCATTGAAAACCCTATAAGGGTTGCTGTGAGATGGACCTGACTCGACGGTACGTAACAACAACAATAGCAGTACGATTTTCTTAGCTCTAGAGCTTCTCATTTCTATTGGATAGAAGAAAATAGTCTTGTTAAGCCATCTTGCCAATTTAGGATAAAGTTAGTAGCTTCTGGTTTAACTAAGTTAATTCAAACCTTTGGGTAATATTTAGTCCTTTAAATATTTGATTTTTCCACATAGCTCCCCTCCAACCAGGATAGAGGCTATTAGTAAAGAAGTCTTATAATTTTTCTTGGCATTTAGGAGAAGACATCTCATATTTGTGCCATCCTCTGTCCTTGTGGGCCGTTGCTCATGATTGGCTTGGTTGTAAATGATGCTTTCTGTGCTGCTGCATCTGTGACTAATGTCCCTGGTACTGTTGTGGTCTCTGGTCAGCATATTTATTTATGCATGCTGGCTACTCTTCAATCCCAGGCATTTTGGGGGTCTTTGGCTCAAAGGAAATTCTTTAGTTTTTTTTTCTTTTTTTTTAATATCATGCTGGTATGCATGGGACTCCGAAGGAGAGGGTGATTATAAGGGAGACATTGAGAAGAAAGGTTTTGAGAAGGCCATTGAAGGAAATGAGAAGGCCAGCTGAATGAGAAGTTTAGGAGAATGAGAGTAGTGTGTTTTCCACTGTTCTGTTACATGTAGTTACGTGAATGATTTTTCTCCCTCTTTCAGTACTTAGCAGCCTGAGTACAAGTTAAACAATTGGTGTTGGTCTGAATTTTATGGGCTATCATGACAGAATGGATAAGGAGGCAAGAGATTATAGTAGTGAGAGTGTTTGAAGTGATGGGCTGGTGATATTAGGCAGAATAGGCAATAAGTGAAAAGAGAAAATAGCTGCTGGACTATGAAGTGGTTGTTGGTAGAGATGGGGTGGTAGAATTTAAGAATCAGAGGGATAGTTGTGACAAAATATAGGATCTGGCTATGGAGTGGTTTTCTGAAGTGGAGGCAAAGTGAGGGTTACTGGAGTTGGGGAGATAAGAGGACTATAAAGCTAGATTGTTAGAGGAGTTAGCTACATAGAAAGGGAGTTCCTCAGAACGGTGGCAGAGCTGTAGGTGGGAAGATTCTGTACCAGGATGCAAAGTCTTTAGTGAAAATGAAAGTGACCAGGAGGTAAGTAGATAACAAAATCAAGGAGAGAGAGATAAGGACAGATGACTTAAGCCTCAAAAGAGGTACTTTTATAAGAGGGTAACAACTGATGATGAGCACAGAAAGACTTCTGTGGGCTGCATTTGTTGAGTGAGAGAAAGAGTAGTTTGCACTCAGATTTTAGTTTAGACAAGAAGACTTACAGAATATTAGTGAAGTTGGTCCAGGATTTAGGGTATTTGTTTACAATGGAACAGTGTAAAGGTAGTCAGCCAGTGTGGCTATGGGAGGCTGTGTGGAGAAAGTGGAGAGGGAGGATATAGAGCAGGAAGGAGATGAGAGTGCAGCAGGGAAGGGGAATTGATTGTTGGAGCTTAAGTTTCAGATGATTTTGACAATGATCAAAAACATGGTGGTCTTAGCTGATGTCAAAATTTCAATTAATTTTGTGTGAAAATGTTTATACTGGCAGACTGAGATACTGGTTTATGTACAAAGCTAGATACCGTCATTGTTTCCAGGTCTAACTTAGCAATGTTTAGCCTTCTATGGCCTTTGCTCAGTGTGCCATAAATCCCTTCTAGCATGAAGCAATTTTATCCTTTGGCAAAGCTGAGCCCTGGGTAAGAAGGAAAGCATGGATGGAAGCAATTGGTTCTCACTTTTTGTTTTGGCTTTGACAGTCTTGTCTCCAAGAGGTGGATAGATGGGTAGAAAATTCTGAGTCCAGATTAGGGTGAAGAGTCATTGGGTCTTCAGGTGTTTGTAAAGCGAGATACCAAGTTGAATGGAAATGCAAAAAAGTTCGAGTCCCAAAAGGAATGGCAGCATGATTCACAATCTCTTTCAAGATATACAGAATTAATGGTATTGTAACAATATTTAAGTCATTTACATTCTGAAGTGTAACTGGAAATGCTACATATTAAGCTTCTGTTTTCAGAATTAGAAAATGTATCAATTCATAAAGTTGCAAAATAGTGTCTGAAAGTTTTACCTCACCTGAAGTGCCTGTCTTAAAACCAAAGGTTTTAGCTGGGCATGGTGGTGCACACCTGTAATCCCAGTAACTGGGGAGGCAGAGGCAGGAGGATTGCAAGTTCGAGAGGAAAGGCAGTTAGCGTAATTTAGCGAGACCCTGTCTCAAAAAAGTGAAAAAACATGGGCTGGGTTTACAGCTCAGTGGTATAGCACATGCAAAGCATGTAAGCACGAGGCTCTGGGTTCAACACCCAGTACCTCAAAACAAACAAACAAACAAACAAAAACCCAGATATTTTACTTCAGAAATCTTTGGCATATTTAAAATATGCTTCATTCTTACTTGGGTCATGGAATACTTAAAATCAAGAAGCATGCTGTCTTTGCACATAACTAAGAAACAGTGGTATGTACGATCCTGCTGTACAAATCAAGAATAATTTTGCTAGCAAGAATTATGACTTCATTGCATATTTAACAATCTGTGCTTCTCATAGAACAATAGTTAACATTGGAAAGAAATCATGTTTTACAATTTTGCTATCATTGTGACCATTAAGTCAATTTGCCCCACATTTCCTTTGTCATTTATTAGAACTTTAGCTCAAAGACAGGTATGTGGTAGCAGAAAAGAGTTAAGGAAAATTTAGGGGAGCAAAATTCTATCTTTTTGTTTTAGGCATTTTATTTTAGCTATACCATTGAAGGACTAGGTTTTAGCTCAGTTGATAGAGTGCTGCTCTGTACTCTCTGAGGCTCTCTGGGTTTGATCCCTAGCACCACAAAAATGAGAGAAGGACCTTGCAGCCTACTCCCAAAACAATCCTGAAGCAGTCTGCCATTGAAAACCCTATGAATAGCAGAGAAGTATTGACATAGTGCTGGATGTTGCATAGTGTTGAGGAGTGTTTCCTTCTGTTGTACATAGGGTCACTATGAGTTGGACTCAGTTCCACAGCACCTAACAACAACAACAATAGCTGCAGCAGCAGCAGCAGCAGCATTTATAATGGGCATTCTTTATTGTTTCTCAGTTTCCTTTTTAGGTTCTTTTTAAAGACATTAACCAGTCTTCTTGAGGGCTGTACTGTGAAAAATGGGTTCCATTAAGAAATAAATTTGGGAAACTGCATACTATATCCCTGTCCCCCTTGATGATTCACAGTGAACATCATTTACATGGGAGTGATAAAAGTATTGGGAAATGACTGCACTACCAATAATGTAATATTTATCAAGCCTTTTCTAAGACTCTTTCTATAGGCCTATACATGTATTAATCTTTTCTAATCATTACACCAGCTCTGTCTTCTATAGTTACATGTCTAAGCTGAAATGGAAGAGCTGGAATTCAAACCCAGGAAGACTGGCTCCACATGCACTCAAGCCCAGTTTACTGAATGCACCTGGTAAATAAATACACTTAACATTAAGTCCGGGATTTCTCAAACTTGTTTGACTGTGGAACCTCATTGTCTTTGAATATTACTTTGGGGATTAGTTGTCCATGGAATGGATCCTAGAAATACTGCCTGAGCCAACCAACACTAGTGGTTGCGGTATTTCAAACAACATTGTTGTAAGGTAGAACTAGTTTTTTCTAATTAGGTTCTCTGTTGATAACACTACATATTATATTTATTTATTTTATACTAGAAACCATTTTGTATTCTCTTTTACAATGACCTTCCCAGGAATTTTTAAAAGATTGACATCACTATACAGTACATTTGAGGCACTAAAAAATTCTTTTAATCTGAATTGCAGGTTTACTGATTCCTTGGGGATTGTATCATCATAAACTCACTGTTCAGGATCTCAGAGACAATCCAGCCCATCTTTTTTATCATTATTTATTTAAGATTTTTGCAGGTTAAGAAAATGATAGCCTTTTAGTTCCATGGAACGTTATGATAATCACATCTGAATTTGAATCTTCTCTTAACTAGCTATATGACTTTAGGAAAGTTACTTCATTTATCAAAACTTATTTCTTTCTCTAAAAGACAAGAATATATGTAAGGTTGCTATGAGAATTAAGAAAATTCGAAAATTAAGAAAATTTGGCACATCAAAGTTTCCCCCTTTCTTTTCCTTAAGAAGTAGTCTCAATTTTATTTCATGAATGAATGAGATGAAATCATTGCAAGGGAAGGAAGCATTTTAAATGTTTTAAACAGTTTTAAATTCAAAATGTCTCAGTTTTATGCTGGCATCAGCTACATTTCTGATAAAGTGGTATTGTCATGATACAGGTTATATAGGAGTTTAACCCAGCTTCCTTCTGGCTTTCCAGCTGACATAATAAGCAAGACCTAACTGGGTAAACACAGACCTATTTGTTAGCTCACTTATCATTAATGTTAAACTAGTTTTAGTGCTGGCTTCTCCTAGTTTTTCTGAAATTTTACTGTTATTTAAAGTCAGACACACCTTCAAAAGCTTCATGGAATACTTATTTAAATTATTCTCCAGAACATGTGATGTAGTTTTTCTAAAATGGTCTTATCTAGCAGTCTGTTCAAAATCATGCCTGTAAGATGGGATTTACCACTGGATACTTGTTTGGTTTTTGTGGCAATCTACATTTGGGATTTATGGGAAGTACCTAACATATATAACCTAAGCACGGACAATCATTTAAAACAAAACTGTTGGCTGGGTGTAGTGGTGCTCATCTGTTATCCCAGCCACTTGTGAGGTGAAGGCAGGAAGATCATGAGTTTGAGGCCAGAGGCAGTTTGTGTAATTTAGTGAGCTCCAATCTCAACATAAAAAGTAAAAAGAGGGCTTTGAGTCCAGCCTGATAGTAGAGTGCTTGCAAAGTATGTGCAAAGCTCTGGGTTCAGCCCCCCAGTACCCACCACCACAAACCAAAAAACCCAAAAAAACTATTTAAAGAAAAATATATAGGGATTTTTCAGTTTGGCCACAATTTACTTCCTAAGCAAAAAGAAAATGGGAGCTGAGTGTCGTGGTGCAAGCTTGTAATCCCAGCATTTATTTGGCAGGCTGAAACAGGAGAATTGTGAGTTGTAGGCCACTGGGCTATAATAGTGAGAACTTGTCTCAAAAAATAAAATAAAATTTAAAAAACAAATAGAAAATGGACTTGAGAAGTGGGTGTAATGTTGAGGATCTGTAGTCTCAGATATTGAGGAGCCTGAGGCAGGAGGATTACTTGAGCCCAGGAATTCAAGGCCAGACTGGGCAACATAGCAAGACTGTGTTTGGAGGACGGGGGTGATGGGGGACAGGGGTAAGGGAGGTAAAGAGGAGGGAGGGGAGGGGAGAGTACAAGTGAGGGAGCAAGGATGAGCTCATGGGGGAGGGGGAGCATACAGACAGGAAGGAAGGAGAGTGAGGGGAAGAGGAAGGTGGGTGAGAAAGTAAAAAGTATTTTTGGTTTGAGCTATGTCATTGTCGTTGTTAGGTACCATTGAGTCGAGTCTGACTCATAGCGACCCTATCTATGTACAGCAGATCAAAACACTCCCCGATTCTGTGCCAGGCACACGATCTTATTTATGTTTAAGCCCATTGTTGCAGACACTGTGTCAATCCATCTGATGGAGGGTTTTCCTTTTTTTCATTGTCCCTCCACTCTCCCAAACGTGATGTCTTTCTCCTGGGATTGGTCTCTCCTGACTACATGTCCAAAATATGCAAGATGCAGTGTAGCCATCCTTGCTTCCAAGGAGCACTCTGGTTGCACTTCTTCTAGGACAGATCTGTTGGTTCTTTTGGCAGTCCACGGTATATTCAATAGACGTCTCCAGCACCATAATTCAAAAGCATCAATTCTTCTCCTATCTCCCTTGTTCAGTGTCCAGCTTTTACAACCATATGATGTGACTGAAAACACCATGGCATAAGTCAGGTGCACCTTTCTCTTCAATGTGACATCTTTCCTTTCAATATTCTAAAGAGATCATTTACCACAGTTTTACCCAAAGCAATGCATCTTTGACTGCTGCTTCCATGGGTGTTGATTATAGAGCCAAGCAAAGCAAAATCATGGACACCCTCAATCTTCATTTATTGTGAAGTTGCATATTGACCCACTTGTAAGGATTTTTGTTTTGTTGTTGTTCAGTTGCAATCCATACTGAAGGTTATGATCTAATCCTCATCAGTAAATGTTTGAAATCCTCTTCATTTTCAGCAAGCAGATTTGTGTCATCTGCATAATGCAGGTTGTTAATGTTGATGCCATGTTCTTCCTCATAAAGTCCAGCTTCTCAGATTATTTGCTTGGCATATAAATTGAAGAGATATGCTGAAAGTATATAGTCCTGACGTACTCCTTTCTCACTTTAAACCAGGCAGTGTTTCTATTTGAACAACTGCCTCCTGGTTCATGTACAGATTTTTCATGAACACAATTAGGTGTTCTGGTATTCCCATTTTCCGAAGTGTTATCCATAATTTGTTATGATCCACACAGTCAAATGCTTTTGCAATATAGTCAATAAAACATAGATAGACATCTTTGTGATATTCTCTGCTTTCAGCTAATATCCACCTGACATCAGCAATGATGTCCTTGGTTCCCTGCCCTCTTTTGAATCTGACTTGATTTTTTGGCAGTTCCCTGCCTGTATACTGCCACAGCTGCTTTTGAATGATCTTTAGTAAAATTTTGTTTGTGTGTGATATTAATGATGTTGTCCAATAGTTTGCACATTCAGTTGGATCCCCTTTTTTGGGAATAGGCACAAATATGGATCTCTTCCAGTCAGTTGGCCAGGTAGCTGTTTTCCAAATCTGTAGGTGGAGGAATTTCTAATATTCTATTTTAAATACTGTTAAAGGCCTGGTAGATGGTAGGCATTCAATAGATATTTAATGGTGAGCTGACTTTGATTTCTTCTCCCAACTCTGTCCCTTGCAACTTCTGCGACCTTGACAGTTTTCTCTACTCTTCAGTTTCCTCACATATAAAAATGGTGGTACCAAATTTACTCCCTAGGGTTGTTGCAACAATTAAATGTTTAGGCATACAAGATAGCCAGTACAGCATGTGGCACATTGTTGTTGTTGTTAGGTGCCATCGAGTCAGTATCCGACTCATAGTGACCCTCTGTACCACAGGGGAAACACTATTGTCAGTGCTTCTCTGCTGTGCATAGGGTTTTCAATGGCAGATTGATTTTTGGCAGGGCGTTGCCATGTCCTTCTCCCAAACTTACAGCTTCTGGTGTTCCCAGGCAGTCTCCTATCCAGGTACTAACCAGGCCCGACCCTGCTTTAGCTTCCAAGATCTGACGGGATCGGATGCCACAGGGCTATGGCTGCAGGCATATGGCACATAGTGGGCACATAATGATTTGTATGTTTTTCACAGACACTTCACTGCATTTTCCAGTAATGTTCTTTTCAAGCACATTTTTCTTCCTTATTCCCCAAACATTTAGAAGCCATATTTAAGAGAGAATATGAATATTTGGCTATCAAACTGAAAATATGTTTATTTACAGCCCATTCTGAGAATATTTTAGCAAAAATTATTTTATGTCTGATAGACCATGGTTTGAATTTGGCATTGCAATGTGCTGGTGTGGTGTATTGAGACTAAAATGAGTAATATGGAAAGCATCTCACTCATATCTACTGTATGTCTTTATGGATTTGCCTATTCTGAATATTTAACATAAACAGAATCATGTAATGTGTTGCTTTATGTGTATGGCTTCATCCACTTAGCATAACAAACATTCCACTTTGCATAATATTTTCAAAGTTTATTCATGTTGTAGCATGTATTAATACTCCATTCTTTTTCATGACTGAGTAATCCATTGTGTGCACATGCCACATTTTGTTTATCCATTTGTTAGTTAATGAACATTTGAGTTGTTTCTGCTTTTTGGCTATTATGAACAATGCTGTTACAAACAGTCATGTATAAGATTTTGTTGGGACATACATTTTCAATTCTCCTTGATGTTTGCCTGGAACATATGGTGACCCTGTGCTTAACTTTGTTTTTTTTTTTTTTTTTTTGAGACAGAGTCTCTCTGTGTAGCACAGGCTGGCCTTGAACTCACAATCCTCCTTCTGCTGTTTCCTGAGTGCTGGGATTACAGGAGGGTATCTCCACACCACTCTGTTTAACTTTTTGAGGAACTTCCAAACATTTTGTCAAAGCAGCTTCATTGTTGTTGTTTCTTTCTTCTTCTTCTTTGTTTTTTTGGTGCTGTAGATTGAACCCATGGCCTTGCTGATGCACTCTACCACTGAGCTACACATCCAGCCCTGTTCTGTAATTTTTAATGCTATTATACGTGGAAGAAGTGAGAAAAATCTATCAAAATGTTAATTTGAGACTATTCATTCTCAAGGTAGCCTTTCTGGCAAGCCAGATGAATAGTATGAAAAGTCTTAATTTGCTTCATTTGCTTTTTCAGAATGAAAGCATTAAAATATAAACCTAGTAGTCAGGCGTGGTGGCGCACGCCTGTAATCCCAGCGGCCCGGGAGGCAGAGGCAGGAGGATTGCAAGTTCGAGACCAGAGACAGTCTGCCTCACTTAGTGAGACCCTGTCTCAAAAAGTAAAAAATGGGCTGGGGGTGCAGCTCAGTGGTCCAGCACTTGCAGAGCATGCAGGCACAAGGCCCTGGGTTCAACCCCCAGTACCACACACACACACACACACACACACACACACACACACACACAAAATATATATATATATATATATGTATATATATGCCTACACCTTAGGGGGGCTGGGATTTAGCTCAGTTGGTAGAGCGCTGTGCTGCAATCTCTGAGGTCCTGAGTTCAATTCCCAGCACCGCAAAAATGTGAGAAGGGCCTGGCAATCCACTCCCAAGGCAATCCCGAAACAGTCAGCCATTGAAAACCTTGTGAGGGTCGCTATGAGTCGGATACCGACTCGACAGCACCTAACAACAACAACAACAACACCTTAGGGAATGTCCAGTTTTTATGCCACACTGCTGTTCCACTCACCTAATTCTAGAATTTTGGAATATGGTTGGAATTAATATTATTTATTTTCATGTGGAGATAGTTATCTAAAAGTAAGATTACAATTCCTGTTTTTCTTAGTAAATTTCATATTTTGTTATTTAGTTTACTCAAGCAGAGAAACTGAGCATTGCTTCTTCTACAGAAACAGTTTTTGTTTCAGTACTGTGGGGCTGAACTTGGCCTCACACATGCTGGGCAAATGCCCTACCACTGAACTGCATCTCCAGCCCCTTTTTCATTTTTTATTTTGAGGCAGGGTCTTATTAAGTTGTGCATGCTGCCTCTGGCCTTGAACTTGTGGTCCTTCTGCCTGCCTCTCTCTCCTAAATCACTAGGATTAGAGGCATGTGCCATAGTGCTCCGCTCATAAAACACTTTTGAATCAGAACAAACCAGAATGCTGAGCACAGTGGTACACATCTATAATTCTAGCTACTTGGGGGGCTGAGGCAGGAGGATCCCAAGATCAAGGGTAGAGGAAGCCTGTGCAATTTAGCAAGACTCTTTCTGAAAACTAAAAAATAAATAAAACAAAGGGCTGGGGGTATAGCTCAGTGGTAGAGCACTTGCCTGGCATGTAAAAGGCTGTGGGTTCAGCCCCCTCAGTACTGGGGAAAAAAAGTTAACTAGAGATTTGTAGTTTGATGAGCAGGGGTGTGTGTGTGTGTGTGTGTGTGTGTGTGTGTGTGTGTGTGTGTGTTTTGCAGTACTGGGGGTTGAACCCGTGCTTGCGTACTTTGCAAGTACTGTACCACTGACTTGCACCCCAGCCCAATTTTTTTTTTTTTTTTTTTTTTTGAGATAGGGTCTCACTTAATTACGCAGACTGCCTCTGGTCTTGAACTTGTGATCCTCCTGCCTCTGCCTCCCACACTACTGGGATTACAGGTGTGCACCACTGTACCTGCCTGTAGTTTTATAATTGAATCTTGGATTTGAAAAAATAAGGCAAGTGAATAGAAATATTCTATTATAATGTCTGAAATAATGTTTGAGTATTTTTATGAATAAAAGCTTATTATGAAGATTGAAGTCTAAGGAGTAGATTTAGTTAATTGTAATTAAATTTTAGCCTGCAGGCGTACCACTGTGGTATCTGATCCTGTCAGATCTCTGAAGCTAAGCAGGGTTGGGCCTGGTTAGTACTTGGATGGGAGACTACCT
This sequence comes from Pedetes capensis, assembly GCA_007922755.1. Lineage (NCBI taxonomy): Eukaryota > Metazoa > Chordata > Mammalia > Rodentia > Pedetidae > Pedetes > Pedetes capensis. The sequence continues at coordinate 70,584 of VMDO01003335.1, read as the reverse complement.
GGGAACACCAGGTGCTGTAGGCTTGGGAGAAGGACCCCGCAACCCACTCCCAAAGCAGCCATTGAAAACCCTCTGAATAGCAGGGAAGCACTGACAATAGTATTTCGGCTATTGTACGTAGGGTTGCTATGAGTTGGACACTGACTCAATGGCACCTAGCAATAGCAGAACAACAATTAAATTTGATTGGATGCAAAATAATATTTTTCAAAAGTATTATACAAAACCACTTAAAAATGTCTTTTAAAAATTTTTTTCTTCTTCAGTGGTGCTAAGGATTAAACCCAGGGCCTTCTGCATGCTAGGCAAGCACTCTGCCACTGACTTTCTTCCCAGACTTTGTTTTTTTGAGACAGGATCTCAGTATGTAGCCCAGGCTGGCCTCGAACTTGCTCTCTACCTACTTCAGCTGTCAAAGTCTGTGAATTACACATGGTATGCACTACAATGCCTAACTAAAAAATATTTATGTAAGGGCTCAGGTGTAGCTCAGGATAGAGTGCTATCCTGCCACACACGAGGTCTTGGGTTTGATTCCCAGTACTGCAAGAAAACAAGACAGAAGAAACAAGAAACAAAAAAACCCAGCCTTCCCCTCAAGCCCCGAAAAAAAGCCAAGCCCAACTATTTTTTTTTCTTTTCCTTTTTTGTTCCCCTCTTTTTTGAGCTAGTGTCTTGCTGTGTAGCCTAGGCTGTCCTGGAACTCACAGTCTTCCTGCCTTAACCTCCAAAGTGCTGAGTGTGTACCACCACACTCAGAAAAGACAAAATCCTTATGTGAGGGTTAGGGGTGTAGCTTAGCAGTGAAGCATGTGCTTAGCATGTGACATGCCTTGTGTTCAATCCCCAGAACCATACAAGAGAAATCTTTATGTGAAAGTGCTAATGTCTTAAGTAGTTTAGAGTTTTTTCTGTTCTACTGATGACCTTGTTTGTGTTGTCTCTGCTGTTGTCCCACAGTAGTCATTGTCACTTGAACCTCCTCCATTCATTTTAATAACTGTTTATCTTTATAAATTTGTTGTTGTTACATGCCATCGAATTGAGTCAGGTCTGAGTCCTAGTAACCCTATGTACAGCAGAATGAAACACTCCCCGATTCTGTGCCAGGCACACAATCTTATTTATCTTTAAGCCCATTGTTGCAGATACTGTGTCAATCCATCTAGTTGAGGGTTTTCCTTTATTTTGTTGACCTGCCACTCTACCAAACATCATGTCCTTCTCCAGGGATCAGTCCTTGCTGACAATATGGCCATAATACATAAGACACATTCTAGCCATCCTTGCTTCCAGGGAACACTCTGGTTGTGTCCTCTGCATAATGCAAGTGGCTAATGAGTCTTCTCCAATCCTGATGCCACAGTCTTCTTCATAAAGTCAGCTTCTCAAATTATTTGCTTAGCAAAGAAATTGAAGAGGTATGGTGAAAGGCTACAGGCTGGATACCCACCTTCTTCAACTTTAAACCAAGCAGTTTTTCCTTGTTCTCTTTGAATGACTGCCTCCTGGTCCATGTACAGATTCCTCATGAATACCGTTAGGTGCTCTGGTATTCTCATTCTTCACAGTGTTATCCATAATTTGTTATGATCCACACAGTAAATGTCTTTGCATAGTTAATAAAACATAGACAGACACTTTACTGGTATTCTCTGCTTTTGGCTAATGTCCATCTGACATCAGCAATGATATCCTTGGATCCATGCCCTGTTCTGAATCTGGCTTGATTTTTCATCAGTTCCCTGTCTATATATTGTAGTTGCTTTTGAATGATCTTTAGTAAAATTTTGCTTCTGTGTGATATTAATGATATAATTTGATAGTTTCCACATTCAGTTGTTGTTGTTGTTGTTAGGTGCTGTCGAGTCAGTATCTGACTCATAGTGATCCTCTGTACAACAGGGGAAACATATTGTCAGTGCTTCTCTGCTGTGCAAAGGGTTTTCAATGGCAGATTGATTTTTGGCAGGGTGTTGCCAGGTCCTTCTCCCAAGCCTACAGCTTCTGGTGTTCCCAGGCGGTCTCCCATCCAGGTACTAACCAGGTCTGACCCTGTTTAGCTTCCAAGATCTGACGGGATCGGATGCCACAGGGCTATGGCTGCAGGCACATTCAGTTGGATCCCATTTTTTGGGAATAGGCACAAATATGGATCTCTTCCAGTAAATTGGCCAGGTAGCTCTTTTCCAAATTTCTTGGCATAAGCACATGACCATCTCCAGTGCTACATCTGTTTGTTGAAGCATCTCTATTGGCATTCCATCAATTCCAGGAGCCTTGTGTTTCATCAGTTCCTTCAAGGCAGCTTCCACTTTGTCCTTTAATACCATTGATTGCTCATCATATGCAATCTCTTGAAATGGTTGGTCATCCACCAATTCTTTTTTATATAATGACTGTGTATTTCTTCCATCTTCTTTTGCTGTTTCCTGCACTGTTTAATATTTTCACTGAGACTGGCATGGTGGCGCATGCTTCTAATCCCAGCAACTCAGGACACAGAGGCAGGAGGATTGCAAGTTCGAGACCAGAGGCAGCCTGTATAATTTAGTGAGATCCTGTCTCAAAAAGTAAAATAATGGGCTGGGGGTGCAACTCAGTGGTACAGCACTTGCAAAGCATGCAGCTGTGAAGCCCTGTGTTCAACCCCCAGCACTCCAAAAAAAAAAAAAAAAAAAAAGAAAAAAAGAAAAAAAAATTCACTGTAGAATTTTTCACTATTGCCATTCGAGGTTTGAATTTTTTCAGTTCCTTAAGGTTGAGAAAAATAGTGTGTTCTCCCCTTTTAGTTTTCTGTCTCAAGGTCTTTGCACATGTCATTAAAATATTTGGTTTTGTCTTCTCGAGCTGCCCTTTGAAATCTTCTGTTTAATTCCTTAACTTCAACATGTCTTCCATTTGCTTTAGCTACTCGACATTCAAGGGCAAGTTTCAGGGTCTCTTTTGACATAATTTGGTCTTTTCTTTTTTTCCTGTCTTTTTAATAACCTTTTGCTTTCCTTTTGAATGATGTCTTTGATGTCATGCTACAACTTATCTGGTCTTCTATCTTTTGTGTCTAATGCATTAAGTTCTTGAAGTGGTCTCTAAATTCAGGTGGAATATACTCAAGGGCATATGTTGGCTCTTGTACACTTATTCTAATTTTTTTCGGTTTCAGTTTGAACTTGCATATAAGCAGTTCATGGTCTGATGCACAATCAACACCTGGTCTCATTCTGACATTTGATATTGAGCTTTTCCATCATCTCTTTCCACAAATGTAGTCAGTTTGTTTCCTATATGTTCCATCTGGTGAAGTCCATGTGTATAGTCACTGTTTATGTTGTTGAAAAAATGTATTTGCAATGAAAAGGTCATTGGTCTGATAAAATTCTATCATGTAATCATTATAAAGAAATGAAGTCAATCAGTTTCACTGGAGGTATAGAATTTTAAAGCAGAAAGGGTACTCAAGACAAATACTATTTACGGAGTAACATCTAATGCTAGATTGGGGTTTAAGGTGCTTTTATACTATATCTCATTTAAGATGCCAATCTGTGTGAATTTTATATTTGGAAGAAGAAATACTATCAGTCATTCTGTAAAGTGTGGAGGAATTTTCCCTCTTTACAATAAATTAATTTTTATTTCTTTAAGGATATATTGTGGAGATGGAATTGTTTCCTTATAGTAATGCAAATTAAGGAACTTTTTCTTTTTTTGAAATAGGGTCTCATTATATAGCCTAGGCTGGCTTCCAGCATATGAACCCCTCTTCAGCCTCTCAAGCTGCACTACTAGACCCTGGCTAAGGAACTTCCTTTTTAGGCAAACTTTTCTCAGGTTTTAAAATATGAGGGTCATTTGGACATTGAATAGGTTGTATACTCTATAAATTTAATTTATAATCTTGAGTAATTTTTGCAATTATTTTGGTGCCTAAAATAATTTGTATTATTGTTGACTAACTGCTGTATAACTTTATTTACTTAGGGAGTGTTAAAGAATAGATAGTTGGATTTGAGTTAGAGAAATATTGGGCTTTTCCGAGGATTTTTGTCTGAATATTGAGTCTTTTAATAGTTTTCTGGATCATTTTTGGCTTTAGTATTAAGTTGGCAGTTGGTAACATTCTGTGCTAATTAGAATTGTACAGTTTTGGGGGTCAAGTTGTATATTTTGAAGTCTGAACTTAATGATTTATACATGCTTAGAAACAGGGAGTGATCTGTGACCAAAATTTGATTTCTGATAGGACTTATTATTGTATAGACAGTATTTGCACACGCACTGCTGTTACTGGTATTCCAGCTCTGGTCTTGCTGACAAGATCAAGGGAGATATTCCTTCAGTTGGAAATTATAATGCATTCTTCCATAGAAACAATGTAGTTTGAAGTCCTTATTTATTATTTATTAAATGAATATTTTAAGCTCCTAAAAGAAGGCAGTTGTTGTTATATACTGTTTAATAGGATACAAAGATAAACAGATTATGACATAGTTCCTATTTTGAATAAGTGCTGTTTTTTAATTCTTCCTAGGTGTGGAGAACATAAAAGAAATGACTGAAAGTTACCTAACAGGGTTATATTTATTCCTTTCCTTTTCCATGGTTCTTAGGTACTTTATGCATTAAATTGACCGTTGTTTATTGTTCAGGACCTCAACTTTATTTCATAATTTTGTTTCTTTGGAAAAGTGTTTCTCAAGGCTTATAGCAAAGTATAACTCACCTTGGTGAGTACAATCTGTATATAAGTTGGAGACCTTACCTATTATTAAATGTACAATGCTTACCTCAGCATTACTGAGTCAATATATAACTGGCACCAAGTTTTCCATTTTAATTGTTAACTGGCTTAGTGAGAGTAAATAATTGATTGTGGCAATTAAAAAACATATAAAGCACAGGTATTTTATTTTTTTGAGACAGTCTCATTATGTTGCCCTAGCTGGCCTAGAACTCAAGACATAGTCTAGGCTGGCCTTGAACTTGCAATAATCCTCTTGTTTCCACCTCCCAAATGGTGGAGTTACAGGCTGGCACCACTATACCAGGCATACCTGGTTCTTCAGTTGATAGGAATTTTTTTTTTTTTTTTTTTTGTGGTACTGGGGGTTGAACCAAGGGCCTCGTGTGTGCATGCTTTGGAAGTGCTGTACCACTGAGTTTCGCCCTCAGCCCATTTTTTTTACTTTTTGAGACAGAGTCTCACTAAATTACGCAGACTGCATCTGGTCTCGAACTTGCAATCCTCCTATCTCCGCCTCCCAAGTTGCTGATATTACAGGCGTGTGCCACTGTGCCCGGCTTGATAGGAATGTTTATAAGTAATTTTAATTTTTTTCTTATTCTCTTGGAGATGAAATATCAGACTGCTTAAGAGGCTTATATGAAAGAGGTAGAGGCCTTGAATATTTGAGTAGACAAAGTAAGCATCCAAATAAACTCTTAGGGTCATTGTCACAATTGTAGTGATTTGATATAAAAATAATTTCAGTTATTAAAAATAAAAAATATTAACTGTACCAATAGTATTTATACTCAACATCGTAGTAAGTGCTTTATGTACATTATTTCATTTAAGCCTCACGGTAATCACATGAAAGAGATGCTGCTGTTATAACCACTTTACAGATGAGGGGATATAGGCACAGAAACCAAGATTTCTGCTGTTGATGTCATGCGCCTTGCAAAAATTATGACATCATGAAAGTAATGTTGCTTCTTTGTTTTCTTTTTCTCTCAAACTTGTTTCTGTTATTTCATATTTCATAGGGCAGTTTTGTTAGATGCCCTTTCCAGAGGTCAGTTTTAGCTGCCAAGTTGGGTTTATGTCTTTGGGAAGTCCTCAGGCACCTATCTTCCACATTTTTTAATGTTCATTTTCTTTCAAAGTTGTACAGGTTAGCAAATCAAGTGGTCTGCCTGGGATTATCAAAACACAAAGCAATTCTCAGCTGCTACATTGATTTCTTGTTCTTACAGGTGACTCCTCTCAACTCAGCTATTTGGTATTTACCTGTGGCTTTTCAAATAGCATGTTTGAATTGATATTACTTAAAAATTCGTTTAGGATGTAACTTGTCTACATGGTTTTCTGTGTCCTTTTCACTAACTTTAATTCTTAAAGCTTTCTACCAGTTGTTCACATTTCCTGCTTTCTTTCATGTCATGTAGTCTGTCAGTTTTGTCATCTGGAAGAAGTCCTCCCCACAGTAAAGTGCTCCAGTTTGGTCTGTTTTCTCACAGTGCCCAGTTGTCATTCTGAGAATGTTTTCTTTTCTCCTGTGCTAGATCTCCTATTTCCTGTCTCCTATGTCTTTTTTATTGGAGCTAAATATTTGATACCTTGCATTTTTATGATATCTTATTTTTCTTCTCATCCTTGATTAATAGTTTCAATTTATATATACATTGGGTCTCATTTTCCTTCAGAATTTTGATGATTTTGCTTCATTGTCTTCTAGCTTACACTGTGGCTGCTAAAAGTTCAAGATGTTTTTGATGCCTTGTTTGTTGTAACCTGTCTTCTACCTGCTTCCAATAAGTGGTATTGACAAAAGGGCTGATGCCAAACTGATAAGAAATGATTAAAAACAGAAAGATGACTTACTTGTATAAATGTTATTCTAGAAAAAGTGAAGTTAATTGCACTAATAACTGTAATGAAAATGCTGCTCTTATCCATGGCAGGGTGTTATGTGACTACATTTTGGTATTAAATGGACACATAGAATCCTGTCATCTCATATTTGAGATAATAATTATTACAGTAGTTACCCCTTATTTGAGTGGGATACATTTCCAAGACCCAGGTGATACTTGAAACCACAAATGGTACTGAACCCTATATATAAAACTATGTTTTTTCCTGTACATACATACCTGCTATAGAGTTTAATTCATAAATTAGGCATAGTAAGATTAACAACTATAATAAATAAAAAGCAATTATAACAATATACCATAATAAAAGTTATATGGATGTGGTTTCTCTTTCTCTGTCTCTCAAGATATCTTATGGCACTGTACTCACTCTTGTGACATGGGATGATACATATGTGATGAATAAGGCAAGATGAATGATTTAGGCATTGTTGCATTAAGCTACTACCTAAGGGTTACTTGAGAACAGCACTGTGATGTTATAATAGCCAACAGTGGACCTGGTAATCAAGATGGTTACTAAGTGACTCCTGGGCAGTGTCATAGTTTGCATTTAAAATGCCCCCCAAAGGTCATGTATTTGAGGTGGTGGTGCAGTTTGTGGAGGCTGTGAACCTTTAGGAGGTGGATTCTTGCTTTGGGCAAGCAGGTTCCTGGGGGCAGGCCTTTGGGGGTCTTAACTGAGACCTCCATTTCCTATAAGCTCGCTCTGGCTGTGCATCCTGCCATTATGGACTGATATCCTCTAACTGTGAGCCCTCAATAAATAATTCTTCGCATAAATTTGTTTCATTTGGTTTCTTTGTCATAGGAATGCACGGAGCTGACTAACATAGGTAGCATATATAGTATGAATACACTGAATAAAGAACTCATTCATGTCTTGGGCAGGATAGAGTGAGACAGTGAGATTTCATCATACTAGTCAGAATGGCATACAATTTAAAACTTATGAGTTGTTTATTTCTGGAATTTTCCACATAATATTTTTGGACAGTTGACTACAGGTAACTGAAGATGTGGAAAACAAAACCATGGGTAAAGGAGACTACTGTATAGTATTTTGTGGAGCTCTTATAGGGAACCATATAGTACTCTTAAGTCTTTTTTTTATGAGTTACCTTCATTAATCTTGTCCATTATTTTTTCCCGAATATGAGTATTCACATATTAGTTGAATGTATCAATCATCCCCAAAACCCATGCTGATTTTGGAACAGCAACCTTGCCTGTGATCACATAGTTGGTAAACAGTGGAGCCACGATTAGCACTGAGTTCTGATTCCTGAGTTATTTTTCTTAACTATATTTCTTTATGTACAGTTTTATTTATGTTCTCTACAATGAAAATTTATAGCAAGTGAAAAAAGTAAAAACTAATTTTTAATTAGTTTTAATTTTTTAAGTATTTTCCCCTCCCTCTGTCCTTCCTTTCCTTCCCCTCCCCTCTTCCTTCCTTCCTTCCTTCCTTCCTTCCATCCATCCTTCTTTTATTTTAGTACTGGTTGGTTGAATCCAGGGCTTCATGTATGCTTTGCAAGGGCTCTACCACTGAGTTGGATCCCCAGCCCATTTTTTTATTTTGAGACAGGTTCTTGCTAAGTTATATAGGCTGCCTTTGGCCTTGAACTTGCAGTTCTTCTGCCTCCACCTCCCGAATCACTGGGATTACAGGTATACTTGATTATATTTTAAAATATTTACTATATTTGGGGTTTGAGGGATGTAGCTCAGTGGTAGAGCACTTGAGTAGCATGTGCACATTTCTGGGTTTGATCTCCTGCACTGAAAAAAATAGTGGGGAGTTATGCTCCCTTTCCTTGAGGGTGGTAGTGGTGGTAGGTGCCGTTGAGTTGGATTCAACTCATAGCAACCCTAAGTATTGCCAAATGATGCACTACTCAGCACTGTGCCCTACCCTTGATCTTTTTTTGTTTGAGACCATTGTTGCAGCCACTATTTTTTCTCATTTTGAGTCGTGCCACATCAGCAAAAGGATATCTCAAGGACTTTACTCCAATTTTACTCCAATCTTGTCATTAAGGTCAACTCTGCTTTAAAGGTGGCTGGGATTTAGCTCAATTGATAGAGTGCTGCTCTGTGTTCTCTGAGGCCTTATGTTCAATCCCCAGCAACACAAAAATGGGAGAAGCACTTGACAGCCCACCCGTGAAAACAATCCTGAAATAATTGAAACTCTGAATGGTAGTGAAGCACTGACATAGTGCTGGGCATGGCACAGTGTTGGGTAGTGTTTTGTTCTGTGGTACATAAGGGTGTTATGAGTTGGACCTGACTTGATGGCACCCAACAACAACTACTACTACTTTGAGGAGGTACCTGTTTCCTAGTCATTTCTTGAATGCTGTCCAACCTGGGGGGCTCATTTTATGGCACTATATTTGACAGTGCTCCTCTGATATTTACAGGGTTTTCAATGGCTGTTGTTTTGGGGAGGGGGCTGTGGTTTGGCTCTGTTGATAGAGTGCTGCTCTGTGCTCTCTGAGGCCCTGGGTTTGATCTCCAGCACCACAAAAATTGGAGCAGGATGTGGCAATCCACTCCTGAAGCAATCCCGAAACAATCAGCCATTGAAAACCCTATGAATAGCAGAGAAGCACTGACAATAGTGCTGGGCATGGCACAGTGTTGGGGAGTGTTTTGTTCGTTGTACAGGTTGCTGTGAGTCTGATTGGACTCAATGGCACCTAACAACAAACAATAATTGTTTTGGGAGTGGGCTGCCTTCTGGGACCTTCCCTCTATTCTATCTTAGTCTGTAAGCTTAGCTGAAACCTGTCCACCATGGGTAGCACTGCTGGTATATGAGATACTAGTGGCATAGTTTTCAGTACTACAGCAGTATACAAGCCCCCACAGCATGACAAGCTGACAGACATCTGGGTGTCCTTGAGGATAGAGTATCTTCATAAATTATTTGGATTCCATCTACTTGGTTTTATCTTTTTACCCTCATTTATTCATTCAGTCTTTTTTTCTGTATTAATATGAATTCATGGGCTGGGCATGGCGGTACATGCTTGTAATCCCAGTCACTTGGGTGGTTGAAGCAGAATTGTGAGGGTGAAGCCAAAGGCAACCTGCATAACTTAGCAAGACCCTGATTCAAAATAAAAAATAAAAAATGGACTGGGGGTGTAGCTCAGTGCTAGAGCACTTGCAAGGTGTGTATGAGGCCCTGAGTTCAACCCCCAAGTACTACAAAACAAACCTAAAACAAAACAAAAAAAATTCATGGATATTTTATACCTCAGGTTATAATCTACTGCTCTATTTTGTTAGATTGTTCCAGGTCTGACCATTATCTGGCAGGGGACAGAGATTGTACTCCTTACTTTTTGGCACTATAAGATGCTGTTGATTCATCTGGTATATTTCCTAACCCAGTTCTAGAATCAGCCACTTCACAGAACCTTGGTTCATTTTACTGGAGACAAGAGAAACCAAGATCTTAGGACTAAGTATATTTGTTGTTATTGGGATATTGTTGCTTGTAGGCCCTCTCAGCTAACAGAGCTAGGAAATACATGTGTGTATCCTAACCTGTGTACACACATTTATCTATGAATATTTCTGTGTGTATCCGTCTGTATCTTTATTAAGTTAAATGTGAGTTCATATTGATGTATCGAATTTCAGTCCATCATCAAGTGGATCAATGGGAGAAGGACATGACAACCCAGTCCTGAAGCAATCCCGAAACAATTAGCTATTAAATTCTCTGTGAGGGATGCTATGAGTTGAATGGCACCAAACAACAACAACATCAAGTGGATCATTCTAACTTCTTGCCCTTGCTTGTTTGTAAACTCCTACTGAGAAATCTGGATCCCCCATCTGCCATCTGTTTACTTAACCATTTCAGTGTGTGTATGTATCTATCTCTCTCTCTCTATATATAGATAGATTTATATAGATATATAGTTCTCCCACAGTTTTGAAAACTTGTGGGTTAGCTGTGAGGCATAGACAGATCCCTATAGTACTACTTGGGCTCAGATCCAAGACTCTGCTGAAATGAAAGTTCCCATCTTAGTCTCTAAATGTTTGAAGCCAGTAATAAGCTGTTAAGCCAAAGTTAAATTGATACTCAGACTGAGCTCAGTTATGGATTAGATTGACTCAAAACCCGTTCTAGTGGCCTGGTAGAAAAAAGGGTCATATCTCCTTTTGGAAGTAAAATATTACTTCAATTAGTAGTGTATTTTTATATAAAATGCCTGGCATATAATAAAAAATTATAAGACACATAAAAAATAAGAATATATAAGCAAAGATTGAGAAAAGAAACAGTTCATAGAAGCAGACCCAGAGATGATCCATCTGGTAGAATTGTCAGGCAAGGATTTGAAAATAATGGGAGAAGAAAAACCTAGATGATTTAATGGTAAAGGTGAACAACACATGAAAAGGAGGCTCTTTTTGGCAGAGTCTTGGAAACTACCAAGGAATCAAGTCAAAATTCTAGGAATGGAAAATATGGTATCAGATGAAGAATGTATTGCCTGGACCTAACAGCTTCTGGACAAAGCAGAGCAGGGGCTCAGTGAATATGAAGATAGGTTGGTAGAGCATATCCAAATTAATAAACAGAAAAGAGTAGGGAGCTGGGTATGGTGCCACATGCCTATAACCCCAGTGACTTGGTAGGTGGAGGCAGGAGGATTGAGAGTTCGAGGTCAGAGGCAGCCTGCATAGCTTAGTGAGACCTTGCCTCAAGAAAAACAAAAAAAGGAGCTGGAGATGCAGCTCAATGCTACAGTGCTTACAAAGTATGCATGAGACCTTAGGTTTAGCCCCAGAGTACTGCCAAAAGATAAATAAATTCAGTCATAGCATCGCATAACTGAACTGCTATAAATGGAAGATAGAGCAGATCTTAGGGGAAAAAAAAAGAATGGTATTATTATATGGGGATAACAACACGAATTATGGCTAATTTATCACCAGAAAAAAATAGTCTTAAAGACAATATTCCAAAAGTCATGAATGAAAAAACAGACTTTCCACTTAGAATTCTATATCCAGCAGTAATATCCTTCAAAAAATGAAGGCAAAATAAAGATAGTGGACATATCAAAAAGTGAGGGAATTTTTTTCCAACAGTTCTCGACTGTCAAAACAAACATGAAAACAAATATACTAACAATACATGAATGATTTATAGCATAAAGAAGTGGAATATAAAACCATGAGAACCAAAAGGGAGGATAATGGAATTTTCCTGTCATAAATTTCTTACTCTGTGAAGTAGTACAGTGTTGTTTGTAGGTAATCTGTAATAACTTCAGGATGTATATTTTAATCTCTAGAGCAACCACTGAAAAATAATGTAAGGAGTAATAGTGTAAAGTTAGTACCTCTGACCAAGCAAGGTTAACTACTATGAGAATTTCTCTCCAACTCTAATCAACTAGAAAACAGGATAAAATATATGAAACAATTGTTTTCAGACATTAGACAACAGGCAATGAGAGACAGTGATCCATGAGAGAAGACATGACATGACAATGACAATGACAGTGACATGAGAGAAGTAAATGACAGCTCTACAGATGCCCCACGATACTGTCTGTAGGCAATTTGCAGATTACATCAGAGTAGAGAAATCCAAATTGACCCCAGGAAAGTTTGAGGAATTCAAAGCAACTAGAATTTGTGGAGCAGAAAACTGGTGTGGAGGGAATTACACAGAAAGCTATAGAAGAAATCGCCTGAGATCTATAGAAGTGTTGTCTAAAATGTTTGGTCAAATACTCTCTGCCCATACAGAGTGTGAAGCTCTTTAATGCCAGGGAAAGTCACACTGGAAATCAGTATGCTGAGCAATTCTGAGAGCTCACACAGGGAATAATTTATGTTCCAATAAGCAAAGTGGAGAGACTGTTCCATATATGGGGCATTGACTAAAGTCCTTGGAGTGCAGTTAAATTTGCTATAAACTAGAGGCCTCTTTAAGCCTCCTAACAAAGCATAAAGGCAAAATTTAAAAGGGTCAGACTGATTATAAATAACTCAGTTGTGTGGCCAAATTAAGTTTAACAAACATTGTTTAAAAGAATACAGTAAAATCCAGCATCCAGCAATTAAAATGTTCGGCATCAAATAAAAGATTGCTAAGTTTGAAAATAAAAGCAGAAAAATGACTCACAGGCAGAAGAAAAAGTAATCAATATAAAGAGACTAAGAAGTGTTGAGTAGTTAGAAATAATTGTGATGTTTGAATTACCAGACATGCATGTTAAAATGTGTATTCTGTATGTTGAAGAAGGTAGAAGACATGAATATGATAAGGAGACACATAATAGATAAAAAAACTCAGTTGTACTATACAGAGGTGAAAATAAGTGTATATAAAATAAAAATAGCAATAACAACAAGAAAAACCTATGTGAGGTTAGTAGCAGATTAGACACTGCAGAGGAAAAGATGATTGAACTTGAAGATATAGCAGTAGAACGTATTCACAATGAAGTACAAGAAAAAAATACTAGAATGAAATTAGTAGAGCATCCGTAACCCATGAGAAAATAATCAGTTGTTCAATGTATGTTTAACTTGAATTCCAGAAAAGAGGTGGAGATAGAAAAATTATTTGAAGAAATAGTAAAAACTTTCCATATCTGATGAAAATGGTAAACCCTCAGATTCAAGAAATTCAATGAATGCTAAGTGGGATAAACATAAATACATTCATACCTAGATACATAATGATCAAATTGCTGAAACCTAATAATAAAATGAAAAATTTTAAAGTAGCTAAAGGGAACAAAACATATGGCTCACAGAGGAACAAAGCTTAGTTATGGAATGAATATTTTTGTCCACACAAAATTCATTAATTAAAAACTAACCAAGAGCATAATGGAATTAGAGAAATACTAACTTAGAGTATAATGGAAATAGGGCCTTTGGGAGTCTTCATGAGTGAGACTGTGCCTTTATAAAAGGGAACCCAGAAGTTTCTCTTGCATTCTTTGATACCATGTGAAGATACAATGAGAAGTTTGTAACCTAGAAGAGAGCCTTTAACAGAACTTAACCCTGATCTCAGACTTCTAGCCTCTGGAACCGTGAGGAGTAAGTTTCTGTTGTTTGTATGCCCTCCAATCCATAGTATTTTGTTACAGCAGCCCTAAATGACTAAAATACTAAGATTACAAATCACGCAAGCCAGAAGACAATAGTATAATATCTTCAAAGTACTGAAAGACAAAACTGTAATCTAGAGTATGGTAATCAGTAACAATATCTTTAAAAGTATTCTCTTCAGACTGACAAAGATGAGAGAATTTACTGCCAGCAGATTTAAATTATAAAAGATGTTAAAGGAAGTTTTTTAGGCAGATGCAAAAGGATACCAGAAGGAAAGTTGAATATAGCTAAATAGAACCAGAAGTGGTAACTATGTGGGTTCTCATTTTAAATCTCTCGCACTCTCTCTTCCTCCCTCTTTCTCCCTGTATGTATGTATGTGTGTGTGTGTGTATATGTGTGTGTGTGTATATATGTGTGTGTGTATACACACACACACACACACTATACAGAAAAAATGTATATTATATAAATGTCCCTGACTTATAACAGTTTAAATAAAATGCATCTATTTGACTTTATGGTGGTGTAAAAGTGATAAGGATTCTATAGAAATCACATTTTGAATTTGATCTTTTCCTGAGCTAGTGATACGTGGCAGATACTCTCTGGCGATGCTGGGTACTGGCAGCAACCAGTCAGCCATGTGATCATGAGAGTAAACAACTGATAGTCTACAGTGCACTGTGTTGCTAAGCTAGGAAGTTCAGTAGGCTAAATCTATTGAATACATTTTATGTATTAAAAAAATTTACTCTTTAATGTCATCTAAGTCCACATTAGATTTTTCCTGATTTTCAAAAATACCTGTTTTGTTTTTGTTTTTGTTTTTTTTTTTACTGATTCAAACATAACATTAGTTTCATCTTGATCTCTTATTTAAAACAGTGTTCTCCTTATTTGTTCTATGTCGGTTCTTTATTGAAGAAAGTAGGATATTTGTCTTGTAGAATGCCTCACATTCTAATTTTACATCTGCGTGGTGTTAATGTGTTCTTTTATTCCTTGTCTTTCCTGTAAACTGATTTGATGAAATTTATTTTTTTTGAGAGGGGGTCTTACTATGAAGTCCAGGCTGGCTTTGAACTCCTGGGCTTAGACTATCCTCTGGCCTCAGGCTTTCCAGCAGCCAGGACTATAGGTGTGTGCTACCTTGACCAATGTGCGTTCTCTCTCTCTCTCTCTTTTAATTTTATAATAAGCACATAGCCCCATGTCAATATTAGGTTCTAGATTAACATTTAAATAAGTTATGGTTTATGTTACATCTTATTAGAAGTTAATGGACAATTTCTTCTTAATGGTGACTGTTTGCTGTTTTGTAGGTATTAGAGAGCTTTAAGTTAATTTTCTGGGGCTGGGATTTAGCTCAGTTGGTAGAGCACTGTGCTGCAGTCTCTGAGGTCCTGAGTTCAATTCCCAGCACCGCAAAAATGGGAGAAGGGCCTGGCAATCCACTCCCAAGGCAATCCTGAAACAGCCATTGAAAACCCTATGAGGGTCGCTATGAGTCGGATACCGACTTGATGGCACCTAACAACAACAACAACAACAAGTTAATTTCCTAAGCCCATAATGATTCTTCCTCAATATTTAAGAATTATTCTTTTTGTTTCATTTTCTTTTCTTAGTAACAACTGAGCTTGTATTTCAAGACATTTGACTGGAGTTGGTGGCACACAACTGTAATCCCAAGCATTCAGGAGACTGAGGCTATATAGTGAGACTTTGTCTCAAAAAAATGAAATCCAGGAGTATCTGTATCATACACATATATCATATGTATAATAAACATACATTTGTATGTAAATGTTTCTTATATATTTATACTATATGTAAATTATAAAAGTTATACAAATAATGGTAGGAGGAAATTGGAAGAATAATTGGAAGAATACTGTTGTAATGTTCTTGGCTAGGTTAAGTGATATATTGTTATTTGAATTGTTGTTGGGTATAGTAGAGTAGGATCCAATTCATAATGACCCTGTATCCAATACAATGAAACACTGTCTAACACTGTGCCATGCATATGACCTTTTTATGTTTGAGCCCAAGGTTGCAGTCACTATGTTTCTTCTGATTTAGAGGTCATGCCATATCAGCAAATGGGGGTTCCAAGGGCTATATTCCATTCCCCTTATTAAGGTCAATTCTTCTTTGAGGAGGCAACCCCAGTCATGTCTTAAATGCCTTCCAACCTGGAGGGCTCATTTTCCAGCACTGTATTTGACAGTGCTTCTCTGCTATTCATAGAGTTTTCAGTGGCTAATTGTTTTGGGGGTGGGTTTCTGGGTCCTTTTCCCTAGTCTATCTTAGTTTGGAAGCTCAGCTGAAACTTGTCCACCGTGGGTAGCCCTGCTGATATCTAAAATACCAGTAGCATAGCTTTTAGCATCACAGCAACATTCAAGCCCCCACAGCATGATAAGCTGACAGACACATGGGATGTCTATTAAAAAAAAAAAAGTAAAAAATAAGCTGGGGGAGCAGCCTTGTGGTAGAGCACTTTCAAAGACTACCTGAGGCTCTGGGTTCAACCCCTAAGTACCACCAAAAAAAAAAAAAAAAAAAAAAAAAAAAAAAAAAAAAAAAAAAAAAAAAAAAAAAAAAAAAAAAAAAAAGGACAAAGGGGCCTTTTGTTTCCTGATATTAGGATTTTCTTTAAAGCTACAATAAATAAGACAGCATGGTTTTGGCCTAAGGATAGAGATATAGATCACTGAAACACAACAGAAAGCTCAGAAATGGACTCAAATATTTCCCTACCACAGCCAAGTCAATCGAACAGGAGAAAGAAAAAGTAATTTTAAATTCATATGTATGTGGGAAACAGTGAACTCCTGCTGCTCACTGCATACATAGACACTAGTGCAATGGATTGTATACTGAAAATGCAAAAGTAAAAATTATAATTTATGGATTATCTCTTGCTCCATAGCAAATTCAGTGGCTTAAAGGAACAATATTTATTACCTTACAGTTACTGTGTTAGGAACTCAGGAGGAGCTTCATTAGGTAATTTTGGCTCATTTGTGAAACTGTCAGTAGGGCTGTTTGAGTGCCCTTACAACCTGGCACCTGACTTCCCGTAGAGTGAGTGATCTAATCTAAGAGTGAGTGCAAGGAGGAAGCTGCAATGCTGTGATAAAGTCTTGGAAGTCACACACTATCACTTCATTGTATTGTATTCATTACTCAAGAGTAGATAAAGCAAGCTCTAGTGCTCACACATGCTCGCACTCTCTTTTCTTTTTCCTTTCCCCTTTTCCCCTTTCCTTTCCTTTCTTTTTATTTTTCTTTTCCTTTCCTTTTGTTTTCATCTTTTCTTTTCTTTCTCAAGGTCTTGCTTTGTTGCCTAGGCTGGCCTCAAACTCTTAGCCTCAAAGGACAACCCCTGCTTTAGCCTCCTAAGTAGTTAGGAGTACAGGTGTGGTGTGCCACCACACTGGCAATAGTCCTACCTCTTAGAAGGGAGGAGTATCAAAGCATGTGTGCACTTTGTGTGTGGTGCTAGGGATTGAACCCATGGCCTCACTCTACCACTGAGTTATGAGTAGATAAGCACAGAGTAGGAAAAATTATATCCAGCACATCTGTTCCAGCATTTGTATCTAGACTATATATACATAAAGAAATACAGCAACCCAATAGCAAAATGAGAAGAAATGAGTAGACTTTCCAAAAGAGGCTTTATTGATGACTGGTTGTTGTTGTAGTTAGGTGCCATAGAGTCAGTGTCCCTATGTACAGCAGGCGAAACACTATTGTCATGTTTCTGTGCTATTCATAGGGTTTTCAATGGCTGACTGTGTTTTGGGAGTGGGTTGCCAGGTCCTTCTCCCAAGCCTACAGAACCTGGTGTTCCCAAGCAGTCTCCCATCCAAGTACTGACTAGGCCCAACCCTCCTTAGCTTCTGAGATCTGATCAGATCAAACACCACAGTGGTATGGCTGCAGGTGAGATGTAGCCCAGGCTGACCTCGAACTCTCAATTCTCCTGCCTCTTCAGTAAGTTGATTACTGGCGTGGGCCACCAGGGCTGGCTGATGATCAGTAATCATTTGCAAAGTTGCTTCATATTAGTTAGGAGGGAAATTAAACTCACAATGAGATACCATTATCTGCTACCATTTAATACTTTACAATGGTAAACAATAGACTGAAGATCCCAAATATTGGGGCTTATGTGATGCAAATGGAATTCCCAAATAGTTGGTGGGTATGTAAAATGGTGCAGCTATAATAAGCAATTTCACATTTAGATACAGTGATGCCTCTGCACTTGAACTGCTCCATAGTCAAATATTTCAGTTCTTGACCAGTATTTTTGAGAGAATTCTGGTTCAGCGCTTGGCTCCTTGCCTGGCATTTGACCATTGACCATGCTTAAAACCTGTGTGATATGCCATGCTTACCTGTGATGCTTCCAAGTGAAACAAAGGGGAAAGTGTCACTTTGTGTGTAGATTTCAAGCAGTAAAGACCCATCCTGATGCTGTGTTCATGATCATGGCCTTTTTCTTTTTTGGGGGCAGGGGGGGACATGATCTTGCTGTGTAGCCCAGGCTGGCTTCAGACTTGTGTCAGTCTTCCTTCGTCACCCTCCTGAGTACTGGGATTATAGGTATGTCCTACCACGCCTGGCATGGGGTGTTTTTGTTGTTGTTTGTTTCTTTGTGTGTGTTTGTGTATATACATATGTGGACCATATGGTGGCTGGGATTTAGTTCATTTGGTGGAGTGCTGCTCCACACTCTCTGAGGATCCATGTTTGATCCCCAGCACTGGAAAAAACAGGAGAAGGACATGGCAGTCCATTCCTGAAGGAATCCTGAAACAGTCAGTCACTGAAAACCCTATGAGGGTTGCTACGAGTTGGACATGACTTCACAGCACCTCACAACAACAACAACATACCATGTGGTCATTGTGGTTCACAAGAAACTTTCTAGTGTTACAAGTGAAGGAAAGAGGGAAACAGTGAAAATAACAATTGAATTTAAAAAATAACTTATTGCTAAATATATGAGTGATATAAATATGTCTGAATTAGCCATTCAGTATGGTGGTAGAACCAGTAAACACAGTTACATTATTTCTTATGGGAAAAAAGTGCTCAGCACTCAAAGTGATTCACATCTGACCAGCCTTCAGGAACATATTGTGGTCAAGTGCCTAAGTACCACTCTATGTAACAAATGAAAACATGTCCACAAAATTGTCAACTCAAGAATGTTCATAGTAGTCTTACTCATAGTAGAAAAAAATTGGAAAAACTGAAATGTCTACTGACAAGAAAATGAATAAACAAATTGTGTATTCACACAAAGGATAGCTAATAAATAATGAAAGTAATGAACCACCAATACATGCAACAGAGATGAATCTTTAAATCATGTATTAAGAAAAATGACTGACATAAATGAGCATATACTGTATGATTTATGTGAAGTCCAAAGAAAGGACAAAATTATTCTGTAATGATAGAAATCAGAAAATGTGAGGTGGAAGAAGAGGGAGCATATTTATAAAGGGGCATGAGGGAACTTTCTGAGGTCTGTGGAAATAAATGTTCAGTGTCTTGTTTTGGGTGATGGCTGCATGGAAGGAGATAATGTGTTACTAGTCACGGAATAAAACTCTTAAGATCTGTGCATATGATTGAATGTTTAATTTTACTTCAAATTTTAAAGCATAATAAGTAAGAGTGTGGAGATGGACATAGATGAGACTAATTAAAGGAGTTGGTAGGCAGAATGTTAGTGCCCCCCTTATGAGATCATGATTACTAGCTTTTTTTTTTTTTTTTTTGGAGAGACAGTGTCTTGCTATGTAGGGCAGGCTGGCCCCGAATTTGTAATCTCCTGCCTGTACCTCCTGAATATCAGGATTATAGGCATACCACTACCACACCCTCCATGATTACTTGTCTTAAAAGTCAGTCTTTTTGATGTTCCATAGTTGGGGCAGGGGATATTTCCTTCAACCTTTCTTAGGAAGGGTGACCTTGGACAGGTTGATCCTTGGACTTGTCTCATCTGACTATATAAGACTTCTGGTAATGCTGGATCCAAAAATGTTTATTCTGTTGTCCACAGCTTCATTACCCAGAGCTATCAGCTTGGCCTCTCTTTTTTCCTTAGTTGCCAAACATAGGCTTAGTCTCTCTCCTATATGTGAACAGGAAACCTAAACTGAATGTTTCCCCTTACCATTTATGTTGTCCCTGTGTGTCATAATGTTTGGGAGAAAATGTGTAAAGACTGACATTTTCCAGAAATAAAACATTTGTTCATGTTTTCATATAGTTCTTAACTAAGGTGACTAATTTATCTCCAAACTGAGATCCTTGAGATAGTAAAAAGAGAACCAGGTACTGGCAGTATGTTTAAACTAGGATTGTTATGGGCAAATCTGAATGTATGGTCACTCTATTTGTAAGGCAAACAAAAATTTTTAAAAAACTAGATTAAGCATCAGCTGGGATTTAGCTCAGTTGGTAGAGTGCTGCTCTGCAGTTTCTGAGGTCCCGAGTTCAATTCCCAGCACCGCAAAAGTGGGAGAAGGACATGGAAACCCACTCCCAAGGCAATCCCGAAACAATCAGCCATTGAAAACCCTATGAGGGTTGCTATGAGTTGGACACGACTTGACGGCACCTAACAACAACAACAACAACGATTAAGGGTCACTTCTTGTTTGAATGGTTGGACTTTACTGAGAGATGGCAAATGCCTTGGAAAAGGGGAGAGAGGGAGAAAATCCCACTGAATTGCTAACCTGCATTGCACTCACCTTAGGCACCTCAGATGGTGGTAAGAAGGAATACACATACCTTACTTGAATACCAAAGACAACTGAGAAGGAAATCAGTGCTTATGAAGAGACTTAAGAAATCAATTGTCTGCTCACAGGTCTGTTTTAGTAGGTATTCAGATAGAAAAATGAGTGATAGTTTTAAACTTCAGTTGCTTTTGTTCTTGAGGTACAAATAATACACACATATCATATCTTTCCACAAGTATTAAAAATGTAGGAGTATTATTCTATATAGCAATTCAGAACTAGCATCTAATAACTTGGTAATTTTTAAAAGTTGAGTTCGGCATGAATGTGCATACGATATGGGTTTTTAGCCTTCAGTGTTACTTGTTGGCACATATAAATTAAGATCACAAATCGGGTTGGTTAAATGAAGTTAAAGAATAAAAGGGCTGGACTCTGGCACACTTTTAATCTCCATGACTCAGGAGGCAGAGGCAGCCTGCATAACTTAGAGAGACCCTATCTCAAGATTAAAAAAAAAAAAAAAAAAAGTGTTGGGGCTGCAGCCCAGCGGTAGAGCACTTACAAAGCATGTGTTAGATCCTACCTTCAACCCCCAAGTACTGCAAAACAGTAAAAAACATAAAAAAGGAGCTGGAAGTGCAGCTCAGTGGTAGAACACTTGGTAGTGTGTGTGAGGCCTTGGGTTCAATGCCCTAGTACTGCAAAAAAGAACAAAAGAACTATTTCTTTCTCTTTTTTCTATCACTTGTATCGGTTACCATGGAGAACATATGCGTATTTAACATTTTTCTTACATAGGAGAAAAAATGGTTTCTAACTTCAAGATAAATACTGATAAACTGAACGTTCTTTACATATCTAATTTTCTATAGTCTCCTAATTTTACCTATTAATATATTGAGAAAGAAAATTGCATGACAGTGTATATTCTTCATGGTATTAAATGACTGTCTACTTTGCCTGTTTAGATGTGCCATAATTTAATCAAGCCTTAATCATTGTGCATTATTCTGATTTTTCTAATATTACAAATAATACTGCTATGAAAATTCTTACAGCTGGATCTGTGGGAATGCGTATGATGTTTCTCCTCTTGTTAAATTCTGAGAAGCATAATGGTGGGTGAAAGGGATGCAGAATTTTAAGACTTTTGACATACATTACCATATTGCCCTCTAGAAATGTTTTACTAGTTTAACCTCTTACCAGTATAAAGCATTGCCCTTTACCTTTATACTTTGTGTGTGTGCGTGTGTGTGTGTGTGTGTTTGGAATTAAACCCAGGACCTTGCACATACTAGGCAAGTGCTCTACCACTGACTCCCACACGTAGCCCATTTTTTATTTTTCTGAGATACACAACTTAAATAAGTTGTGCAGGCTGTCTTTGGGTTCAAACGTGTGATCCTTCTGCCTTAGCCTCTGGAGTAGTTGGGATTACAGGTATGCACCATGGGCACCTGGCGTCTCTAGACCCTTTTTTATTTTTTATTTTTTATTTTTGAGACAGGGTCTTACTAAGTTGTACAGGCTATCTCTGGCCTCCAACTTGCTATCCTCCTGGCTCAGCCTCTTGAGTCACTAGGATTCTAAGTGTGCCATAGTGACAGGCTACTTGGTACTTGGTACCTTTAAATGAATCAGCAAGTTTAATAGATAACATGTTCTCTCATTACTTTATAATATTTTCTTTCACTTTGTTATGGGGTGTTTTTAGTTATGTTTTAAACCAGGGGTCCCCAGCCCTGTGGGGCACGGGCAAGTGAGCAAAACTTCCATCTGTATTCACAACCACACCATATCACTTGATTTAACCAGAACTTTCCCATACTCCACCCCTGCATCTCTCCCCCAGCCCTGCATCTGTAGAAAAATTGTCTTCCATGATCTGGTTCCTGGGGATCACTCTTCTAAACCATGTACTTTTTTTCTATGATAGGTACCTGCTTATCTCCCTCACCTATTTTTCTATTGCTTTGTGTATCTATATGTACAAATTCTTGCATATTCCTCATATATTAAGGATATTAAATTAAGTATAATTTAAATTCATTATGTTTTCAATTTTGCAAGAAACTAGGAAAATGAAAATAAAACAGCAGTGAAGTATCTCTATACCCTTACTAACAAAATTACCATTTTTTCCTTTTTTCTTATTTTGAGATAGGGTCTTACTATGTAGCCCAGACTGGCCTTGACCTCACGATTTTCCTGCCTCTGCCTTCCAAGTGTTGGGATTATAGGTATGCCCCACCATGCCTGGCTGCAAAATTACCTTTTAAGATGCTAACAAGGTTATGGAAAGATTACCACCCTCAGGCATTGTTTGTGGCATTATGAACTGTCCAATTGTTTTGCAAGCAATACTTGAATAAATATTTTTGTTGTTGTTAGGTGATGTCAAGTCAGGTCTGACTGACAGTGACCCTGTATACAATAGAACGAGACACTGCCCGATATTGTGCCATGCCTGGCACTATGTCAGTGCTTCTCTACTGTTCATAGGGTTTTCAATGGCTGATTGTTTCAGGATTGTTTCAGGAGTGGGCTTCTTGGTCCGTCTCCCGTTTTTGGGGTGCTGGGGATCCAACCTAGGGCCTCAGTGTAGAGCAACACTTTACCAACTGAGCTAAACCCTAGCCCATAATAGTAAGTTAGGAACAGGTTAACCAATTAGAGATTGTGATTATTTAGCTAAATTAGATTCACCATTAAGATATTAAGCTAGTATTAACAATGAGTAAGCAGGATGATTATAAATTGGCATAAAGGGTAGCTATATATGGATTGAAACAGAATGTAATATTTCAATTTTATCATTACCTTTATGTAAAAATACATGTAAAAACAAAACATTAAGGAAATATAATGGGTTGTGTGTATCACCAAATATATGTGTTCCCTCAGTTTAAGACCATGTAAAGCTAATAGTTGAGTAATTACTGTGTGCAAAATCACAACACCATGAGATAGAAATTGATGTTATTCTTGATTAACAAAGAAATTTAATTCTTATTTGACAGGTAAAGAAATTTAACTTATTGTGGATGTTTTCAAATATGTACAGAAATAGTATAATAAACTCCGTGCAGCCATTATATGGCTTTAGCACATACCAGTTGTGTATTTGGGAAATTGAAGAACAGGGATTTGAACTCACATCTGTTTTATTCCAAAACCCCATGTTTTTAGTTACAGTCCTACGCTGCTGCCTCTTCATTTTGACAGTTGATGCTATTGAGTAATCTTGTGATTGCTTGTTATTTTGGTGAAATAGACATGAAAAGGGTTCATTATGGTTATGACCTTTTATAGTAGTGAGGGTTTTTTTGTTGGTTATAAGGTGGAGAAATCACTCTCAACCTCATGTAGTTTGTAACAAGCATTTTTTAGTTGCTGTGTTTGGCAAGAGAAAACCTGCTGATACAGTTCATCCTGTTTTATAAATCTTTGACCCACTCGTCAGACTCTGACCACTCTAAAGATAAAGGAGTATGGTTATATTGGTCTTTCTGACTGGGGGCCTTCTGCAGATTGAGAAATTGTATAATTATTAACTGTGCTAATGGATATGTACTTGCAGGTTTTGTCTAGTATCTAATGAGCTTTAACCCTCTGAGTACACCCAAAACATATCCTAGAAACCTTGAAACTCATCAGTTGTCCATAACTTAATTCTTGTGTGTAATTTTGCTGTGATAAACATTTTGTTTCTCCCTGTACTCACCAATCTTAATCCCCCTCACTCACACACTCATAGTTCCTATAAATTATAGTACTTAGTATCAGCACCTTTTGGCATAACATTTTTAATTACTTCTTTTTGAATTATCAAGGCCTCTTTCTAGTTTAGTTTTGGAGGGGCAGGAGTCCCACACTTAGAGGAGCATGTATTGAGATAAATAAATGAAGACACGCTGAAGTTAAGTGGTATATATACAAAACCTTGTGCTTTACAGAATTTTGATTTATCTCAGACATCTCTTATCCTGGAAGATTTATCTGAAGTCTGAAGATTGCTTCCTTTTACCCCTGTGTGTTCCACTGCATTTCCCTGTCCAAAAGGCACAAAAGCTTTGAATTTTGCCTTTAATTCTTCTGTGATACTGCCAGGTGTACTGATGCTAGAAATATAAATCTGAAGTTTGGGAGAGAGTTGGTTCAACACAGATTTATAAAGCATAATTGGATATGTGGTAGTTAAACAAATGAGACTGGATGCATTCTCTAGAGGTGTGGTAAGATGAAGAGATAGCCTGAGGGGAAAGAGAAAGAAAGAAAAATCAGAGCAGTGAAAGAATTAGGAAAGAATAGAAAACTAAAGTTTCACAATTGGAATGGTGAAGTACTGTGAGTACTTAGCAATTTGGATTTCGTTATTTTCTTAATAGTGACAGGAAGTGGAAGTCAGATTTCAGGACACTTAGGCAAAAATGGTGAGTTCTGAGAAACCAGAAGCAGGAAATGTCTTACACTTTTTAAACATGTTGGAGGTTACCTACAGCAGGCCTGACTACGTTGGTAAGCCGGTTAAGACAGCTTTCCCTGACTGTATATTGGGTGGGGAAGTAGGGGTGATTCCTGAGTTGAACTGTACTACTTTTTTCTGAACATTATAGAAATCAGTTATCAAAATTTTATGATTAATCATAGTCCTCGGAGCCTGTAGTAATGCAGATAGTGGATAGCCCCACATTCATTTTATTATCTCAGGCTTCTCCCTTCTAGGGACATCCCTGCTTTTAATCCTATAGTAGCTCCTATCACTATTTTTAAATTGTCATTTTGTGTCTCCCATTGATGCTCCATGTTACCCCCTTTTTTTTTCCGTATAGGGTGTTGAACACAGGGCCTCATGCTTGCATACTTCACAAGTGCTGTACCATTGAGCTGCACCCCCCCAGCCCACTTTTTTACTTTTTGAGACAGGGTTTCACTAAATTATGCATACTGCCTCTGGTCTTGAACTTGCAATCCTCCTGCCTCTACCTTCCAAGTCGCTGGGATTACAAACATGTGCCACCACACCTGGCCTCCTTGTTACTCTTGCATTCCCGGTATCCGGCATAATGCCCAGCTAATAGTGTGAAGTGTTTGTTATGTGAATGGTTGATTGAATAAGCCAATAAATATTTTTGTCTTTAAATCCCAAAATAACTCCAATTTGGTGATTTTGCAGAATTAGAAAAGTAGAATGTTTGAGGAAAGGATTGATAAACAGCTTCAAACGGCAGTAAGATGAGAATTGAAAACTGACCTTTGCATTTGTCTGTTAGAAGATCATTAGTTTCCATACTGAAAATGTTATGACAAAATTGTTGGAATAGAAGCCATATTTAAGTGGGTTGAAGAAAAAATGAGAAGTGAGAACAAAGAAACAGCCTAGAAGTTTCTGATTTAAGGCTGAAAGGAAGAAACCACTAGAGAAAAAATTCCAAAGATTGGAGAGAGAAGAGTTCATTATGATTGATTAGTTTTATGCACTTGACTTGCATATGTCTAAGTGTCCCCACCAGTACATCAGGATAATATATTTTTCCCTCTTCCTTGGTTTTGATAAACTTACACATTTTGAACTTGAAGATTTTTGCTGTGCTATTTGGGGCCTCCTAGTGGTGGAATCTAGTAATGCCATGTAAATAGAGAAAAAAATTAGATCTACTACACTATATTCCGTAAGTGGGTTATTCTTTCTATAAGGATTAAATGAGGGTGGGATATGTGATAATTGTAGTAATGTTTAGTTCTTTGAGTTTTAATGAGTCATAAGTTGATACCTATAATTTTATAATTTTTATCTCCTTAGTAATAATTCATTATTATAACCTGTTTGAAAATTGTAGTATTTTAGTTGCTTGTACTTTAACAGCTGCTATCATATTCTCATTCTTATACTGAAATATTTGATATATGGTGGTGGTTGTATAACTATTGCAACATTATATTTGGTTTCAAGATTATGAAAGAGTACTTGAATTATCAAACAAAAAAATTGACATTATGATAGTACTATACAGTAATATTCACCACAATAAAACTTTTCAAATATAGAAGTATTTAAAAAATCATCCATAATCTTGGTTCCTTTTTGTTTTGTTTTGTTTTGTTTGTTTTTGAGATAGTCTTGCTATATAGCCTAGGCTGTCCTTGAACTTGAGGTTCTCCTGCCTCAGCCTCCTGAGGGATAGTATTATAGATGTGTACCACCACACCCAGCCAATCTGGGTTCTTAATATAGTTCTTTCTAGGGTTTTAAAATTATTATGAAATATTTCTGAAGCATATAAAGAATACATTTGTAACCATACCCAGTTTAAAAAAAAAAAAGGGAAATGAGGAGTATAGGTGAAGCCCTGTGAGTACCCTTTCTCTGTCACATCCCCATTCCTCCGTTTGAAGGCAACCATTTGTTGTTTTATTCTCAGGCTTTCTCTCTCTCTCTCTTTGAGGCAGTGTCTCACTGTGTAGCCCCAGCTGGCCTGGAACTTGCTATGTAAACCAGGCTGGCCTTGAACTTGTGCTGATCCTCTTACCTCCGCCTCCCAGTTCCTAGGATTTCAGGTGTGTGCCACCATGCCAAGCTTTCTCAGGCATATTTTAAAATTTGACATATCGATACCACAAGTTATATACTCTTCAAATTGCATTTTCCACTTAAAATTATGTTTGCAAGATGCATCTATGTTGACATGTAGCTCTTGCTCATTTATTTTTCCTGCACTTTAATAATACCTGTCTGCATGAACTTTTAGATTACTTTTAACTTATTGCTTATAGAGTCTCCCATGATCACACTGGTACATGTTTTCTCCTGTATATATGTGTAACAGTATGCCAGGGCAAAAGCTTGGAAGTATAGTTGTTTTGTTGTGTGGTTATGTGCGTCCTCAGTTTTACTGTTTTGTCAAATTGTTCTTGAAAGTGGTGTGCCAATTTACTCTTCCAGTGAAAAAGTTCTCTGATCTTGGGTATTGTCATACTGTTTAAAACTTTTCCCAGGCGTGTGGGCACAAAATCATGGCTTCTTAAAAATAACACTTTGAAGCCAGGCATGATGACAAAAGCCTGTAATCCCAGTGATTCAGGAGGCTGTGGTACAAGGATTGTGAGTTCGAAGCCAGAGGCAGCCTGCATAATTTAGCAAGACCCTGTCTCAAAATAAAAAAAAAAAAATTAAAAAGGGGGCTGAGGGTGTACTCAGTGGTGGAGTGCCCTGGGTTCGATCCCCTAGTACCTCCCCCCTGCCACACAAAGACTTGTTAATAAAATTGTTAATGAAAGACTTAGAATTGGGTGTAACTGGAGATTATGTTAAATGAAATAAGCTAGACTAAGAAAGATTAATATTGTGCTTTTTCTCTCACACGTGGAATCCAGATTTAAAAAGAAAATAAAAAGACCTGTAAGTAGAGGAAAGACTATTTGAGAAGAAGAAGGTAACTAGTATGAGGGGGCGAGGGAGGTGGGGGTGGGGTGGGGTATGAATTTGGTCAAAGCACATGATATACATGTATGAAAATATCATAATGAAACCCATTATTTTGTGTAAGAGCATATAGTAATTAAAGAAAAAGATTTGTATTATAGGATTGTCCTCTTCCTTTCCCTCCTGCCCCTATTCCCCTCACTCTGTCTCTATATCTCTTCCCTTGCTTCTGGTGCTGGGGACCAAACCCAAGTCCTTGCACTTGCTAGGCGTGTGTTCCACTGAACTCCATGTCCATGCCTATGATATTTCAAACTCACACAAAAGTAGACTGGTTAGTGCAGTAAATTGCCATGAGTCTCACCACCCTGCTTCAATAGTTATTGACATGTTACTAGACACTGGAATCTGAGGTCCATAGCTCACCACCTTGAAAAAAAAGTCAACCAAACAACAATAACCAGAAACAAAACAAAATGAAACAAAATTGGGAGATAGGCATTGGCAAAGGAAAATGAATTTAATTATAGCTTTGACCAGAACTGGGGAGAGGAAAATTCTGTTTCTCTCTACCTTTCTTGTAGCAGTGTTATAGTTTTATAGAAAAGCTGAAACAAAAGCCAGGAAATATGCATATGTAGATTTAGCTGTGAGATGAATTATCAGAACTATGAGAGAACATGGCAAGTGCTCTATATCTGAGCTACACCCCAAGCCCTCTTTACATATTTATTTATTATTTCTATTTTGAGACAGGGTCGTACTAAATTGCACAGGCTGCCTCTGGCCTTGAACTCTCCATCTTCCTGCCTCAGCTTCCTAAATTGTTGGGATTACAGGTGGTCTTTCAGGGTCTTTGTTATACTGTCACTTTGTTATATGTTTCATTTATGCACTCTCTCCCCACCTTCCGTTATTCTGAATAAATCTGAGGTGTCACACATTCTATCTGCATATACTTGTGTCTCCAGCACATAACTCTTTCTTGTATAGCCTCAAAAATTTTATACCACTAAAAAATAACAATAATCCTTTAATGTTATCGAATAATCAAGGTTTCAGGTTTTCCCGTTGTCCTATAATAATTTGTTTGTTCAAATCAGAATCTAAATAAAGTCTATACATTGTAATTGGCCTCATTCTATAGGTTCCCTCCAATCTAACATCACCAAGATTGATACTGTAACGGATTACATTATCTATCTTGGTGATGTTCACAACTATTAATGATCATTGCCTAAAAGATCCATTAGTTCATTAGGAGTTGCAAAAGTTTATCATTCCTTTTCTGATTACAGCAAGTATCTCTGTGAAGAGAGATTTCTTTTCATCAGTTGGACATCTTAAGATAGCTGTTAGTGTAGAAAGTATAATTCTTTCCTCTCTTTCATCAGTTTTAAAGACAGACCCTTAATATCCTCCAAATGGGACCACTGAGTGAGTTTGCTTTAATAATCTTTATGTACTCATGGTTTTAAACATATTTGATGTGATCTAACCCATTACACTCATCTTCATTACTGATGCTCAGATTGCCCAACTTTAGCTAGCCGGAGCTTCTTCAGGTTAGCTGCTGAGTTCTTTTGGTACAGTCCTACTAGTCTTTGATGGTTTTCTTGTGCTCTGGTGTGATGAGTAGTTATAGTCACTCTGCCTAGCTTACACCAAAATTCCAGACTTCCAGAAGGAAAACAAGTGTTCAGTGTTAACTGCATTATTTACATAAACCCTCTAGGTACAATGAGCCATTCTGATCAAGTCTGCTGTATTAACGCTTTTCTTCATGGATGCCTTTTAGATGTCTTGTGGATGTGAAGGGTAAGTAGAAGGTTGGATAAGGAAACACGAGTTCAGCAATAAGGTTGTGATGAAAATAAACATGTGATAGTCGTTAGCATATAGAAAATATTTAGAGCCTGAGACTGAATGAAATCATGTATGGAATGAGTTCAGAGAAAGATCCAGGTACTAGGTACCTTCAGCAAGAAATTGAGTTACTGAGGAGTGGTGAGCAAAGGAAACTGAGAAAGAGCAACTGGTGAGGTACTTTGAGGTAGGATGAGAATCATTAAAGCCAAATGAGTGTATTAAGAAGGAATCAGTGCTGTCAAATGTTGATGATGGGTCAAGTAAGCTGAAAATGGAGAGTTGAGCAATGATAATGTGGAAGTCATTGGAAACCTTGAAATAGGTGCTGTTTCTGTATAGTGGTTGGACAAAAGCTTGGTAACTTGGGTTTAAGAAAGAACAGGAGCAGAGGCAGTATAGACAATTCAGGGAATTTTGCTATTGATGGAAGTGGAAACATGGTATAATAGGTGGAGGAGGATAGGAGATGAGGAATAACTGTGGGAAAAAAATAACAGCGTGTTTGTATATTAATGCTCCAGTACAGGGAAAAATCTGTGATGCAGGAGAGAAGGGGAAAATTTTTAGAGCCTAAGGAAAAAAGTGGGACTAAGATCTGATACCAAGTATGGAAGAGATGGCCTTGTATAGAAGTATAGACAGCTTGGCCATAGTAACAGAAAGGTTGACAGAGTAGATGGATCCTATAGAGCATGTTGGTAGACATGCTATTGAGAGCTTGTAATGGAAATAGGTAGCATGGCCACCTGCTGTGTATAAGAATAGAGGAGGAGATTCTGTAGATTTAAAGAATGAAAAGGTATAGAAGAGTTACCTTAGAGAGGGAAGACAAGGAAGGATAGGATTGCTAGGTACCACTTTTAGATTACTAGTAATGAATTTAAAATGAAACCAGTTTTTAGATGATTGTAAATTTTTTCTCTAGTTATTTCTAGCCAGAGTAGATGATGATTAACCATTATTTGAGTTTTGCTGCACATGTTCCTTTGAACAGTAGAGTTAAGAGATCTATGATAAGGAGTGATTATAATAGGCTATAGAATCTAAGCTGGTTGAGGAGGGCAGCAAAGAGTGAGGCCATTAAAAATATGGTATGATCAGAGCCAGGCATGGTAGTACATGCCTGTAATCCCAGTACTTGGGAGGCTGAAGCAGGAGGATTGTCATGAGTTCAAGGCCAGCCTGGGCTACACAGCAAGTCTGTCTTGTCCTTCTTCCTCCCTCCTCTCTCTTCTCCTCCTCCATCTTATTCTCTTCCCACCCTTTCTCTCCCCTCTCCCTTTCCTTCTTTCTTTCTTTCCCCACCCCCTTTTTCTTGCCTTATTAATTTTGTGGTACTGGCTGGTTGAACCCAGAGCCTTATGCATGCTTTGGAAGGGTCCTACCACTGAACTGGGTCACTAGTCCATTTTTAATTTTTTATCTTGAGACAGGGTCTCACTAAGTTATGCAGGCTACCTTTGGCCTTGAATTCCTGCCCCCACCTCTTGAGTTGCTGGGATTATCGGCATGTGCCACTGCACCCAGTTTGAAAGAGTCTTTAAAGCTATTTTTGTGACTAATTTAATTTCTCTTGTGATTTCTAATGTGTTTATGAATTTTATAATTAAATGGTATACCAAAATAAATATCTCTGTTAATTATGTTTTTGATTCATATTTATACTAAATTTTTATACATTATTAGTGAATATCAACATATTATCTGATATAAATTAATTTTGGATTTTTCATTTCTATCAGGAATTATGAGTGGAGGATCTCAAGTCCATATTTTTTGGGGTGCTCCAGATGGACTACTGAAAATGGCAGTATCACAGGACACAACCTTAATGTCCACTGCTGGCCCCTGGAAAAAAGTTCAGTTTTTGTACGATCAACATTCTTTATATCTGAAGGATGAAAACCAGGAGCCCAAAGACCTGAAAGACTGTCAAGTCCGGGAAGCCATTGACTCTCCAGATCTTCTTAGTGGTCATTTTTTAGCAACCTCTGTGAATAGCTCTGTTCAAGTGAAAGATAACTTTATATATTCTACTTCTGAAACACAGAATATAAACTCCCAGAAGATTGACCCTTTGGGGCTGAGTGATGTGACCAACGCTGATGTGCAAATATGTGGATTTAAGGGTAGAATTCAGCATTTACTTGAAGAAGAAAAATATCAAAACCTTCAGAGTGAAAATAGGAAAAGTATAGGCGAACAGCCTAAAAATCAGTCAAGTATATGTGGTCAAAACTTGCAAACAGATTCCTTTCAGTTAGATAATAAATGTGCAGCTATATTGGACTTGGCCAATAGTGCTGAACAGATTAACATAAGCCTAGAAGCTGTAGAAACAAAGTGCGCGGCAACAGAATGTCATGAAATACAAAACAGGAGCCTGCAGTTCTTTTCCTGTGACACATTGGATGAACCAAAGTCTGAAGGGGCACTTAGGAAGGTGTCCAACCTGAAAATACCTACTGCCACTGAAGTCCTCAGTAGAATGACCTCTAGCTGTGTTGCTTTTTTAGCTCAAAGGAAGGAGAAAGGGCAAAATTATATAAATAAAGAGACCACAAATGTGGAGATTGAACCACAGGCAAGTCATGGGGAAGTAAGAATAACTGAAGATAATTTGATTCAGTCTAATGATGATTTTGTAGAAGGAGATGAAAGTGAACAAACCCAAACATATTCCCTAGAACTTTTTAGTCCTGTTTGTCCTGAAACAAAATGTAGCCACATTCACATAAGCCCTGAAAAAGGTCTTAAAGAATATATACGCTCTCAAGAACTTTTCAGTTCTGAAGATAAACTGCCACCAGATGAGATCCACATTGGGTTGTGTAGTTCGGGAATACTGTGTTCCCAAGTAAAGACCTTCCACCAAAATGCTAATAAGAGAAGTTGGACCTCTGAAGATAAATCAGTCCATTCTAAAGGTCTCTCTGAAGTCCTCCCAGGATCTAAGAAACTGAAGTTGGGTTCTAATGCAAGCACATCAGCCATAGCAGTGCATCAGAGGAATGTGTCTGAATTTAAGGGTATTAAAAATATATCATTAATAAAAAATTGTGATTCTAAAAGTCAGAAGTATAATTGTTTAGCTATGGTGCTAACTCCATGTCATGTGAAAGAAATAAAGATAAAATCTGGATCAAATTCTGGCTCGCCAGTGCCTTTAGCAACAATTATAGTGATTGATCAATCAGAAATTAAGAAGAGGGTTGTTCTGTGGAGGACTGCAGCATTTCGGGCACTTACAGTGTTTCTCGGAGATATAATTTTACTCACAGGTGAGGGCATCAAGGTATAGTGGCAGCTTATTTTGTCAAGCTATGGTTTTCTGTTGTATCCCACTTCTAAGTCTTTGAGGACTCTTATTTTACCATGTGCCGCCTCTGTGAACCTTCCCAGAGGCCTTTTCTAGGCAGATGGAAACAACCCTGCTATCTCTGTATTTTTTCCTAACATCTACACAGTTGTTAACAACTACCTAACATTTTATTAAGTGACTTTACTGAAATTTACTTAACCATTTTCCTATTATGACATTTAGATTATTTCTTTGAACATTTAAAAAAATTATCAAATTTTTTTTGTTTTACCTTATTTCCTTAGGAAAAAAGTATCTAGTTGACTGTTTCCTTTTGTGTGGAACAAATGGAAACTTAGAGAAAAAATGTATAGTTTTACTTTGTCCTAAGTAGTGAATTATACTTACATAGAAATTTATGAGTGACATCCGATTTTAATTAGCATCCAACTGTACATTATTATATTACTATCTTACATGGTTTGTTACCTATTGTAGCCTATTGATACAGACTTCAGAAGAGAAAAATGCTACATAGTACACATGTTCCAGAACGTGTTCTATTTAGTGAAATGCTAGACTTCTAGCAACAGAATTAAGAGATCCCATAAATTTGGATTGTCTGAGGGTATCTCCTGACTAGAGTTGAAAAGAAGAAGATGGGGCACTTCGCCTACCAAAACCCCAACATACAAGCAACAGACAGAAGACGACGACCTAGGAGCTGGGGTGTAGCAGTGAGTGGGCAAAAGAGAATCAAGAGGCAAGGGCTAGGCTACTATTCCTCCCTACCCTATCACTAGTAATTAATATGTCACTAATTCAACATGGGCTGGGGTTTAGCTCAGTTGGTAGAGTGCTGCTCTATGCTCTCTGAGGCCCTTAGTTTGATCCCCAGCAGTGCAAAAACAGGAGAAAGATGTGGTGATACACTCCTAAAGCAATCTGAAACAATCAGCCATTGAAAAACATATGAGTGTCTCTGTGAGTCGGACCTGATTCAATGCCACTTAACAACAGCCATAATTCAACATAGGTTTTACAATCCTATTTTATACTTCTCACATTTTGTACAGTGATTATATCTTGCTTGAGAGTTACATCCTTCTTTCCACTTTACAGCTTACAGGTTTTACTCTCCCTAGAATTATTTCTACCTGTTAGTATGTTTACTTCTACCAAATGATTCCTATCTATTCATCTTGGATCATACAGCTCTTTCTTTCTCATGGGAAAATGTTCCCTACCTCCAAAGAATTTCATTTTTAACATCTATAGAAGACGATTACCATGCTATTCAGGAAAAAATAATGAAGTTCTTTAAAGATTGCCTTATATTATATTTAGATATATTCATAGCAGAAGGGACCAGTGCACACTGAATACTACTCTTCTAGGCACTACTGCTTTGGAACCACTATTTTGCTTCCTGGTTTTAAAAAATTCGTTTTTAGTTTATCAGAAATACACATTAGAACATTTGCCTTATATAAATGTGGAACAGTGAGCTTCCATATTGATATCATTTGACTATGCAGAGGTAATTGGGTGTCATTTTTTATTTGGCAGTACTTGGGGACTGAACCCAGGGTCTCGTGCATACTTTTTGCAAGTGCTCTACCACTAAGGTGTACCACCAACCCCTTTTTAAATTCTTTATCTTGAGTTGGCGTCTTGCTAAATTACTCAGGCTGCCTCTGGCCTCAAATTTGTGACCATCTTGCCTGTGCCTCCCAAGTCACTGGGATTAACAATATGGGCTGCTACCCCTGGCTTTTTTTTTTTTTCTTTGTTTTTGCCTTGTTGTGTTGTTGTTAGGTGCTGTCGAGTCGGTATCCGACTCATAGTGACCCTCTATACAACAGGGGAAACACTATTTTCAGTGCTACTCTGCTGTTCATAGGGTTTTCAATGGCAGATTGATTTTTGGGGGGGGTTGCCAGGTCCTTCTCCCAAGCCTACAGCTTCTGGTATTCCCAGGCGGTCTCCCATCCAGGTACTAACCAGGCCCGACCCTGCTTAGCTTCCGAGATCTGACTGGATCGGATGCCACAGGGCTATGGCTGCAGGCTTGTTTTTGCCTATATGCAGATAAAAAATTGATTTTGAATTTGTTATTTTATCATTTTGTTTAGGTCATTTAACCTGTCTGAACTTAGTTGTCTGCCATGTGGGAGGGATGCGGAATATTTTGCTTTGATTGGTAAATTAAACACAGTGTGAAGGAACTTATTACATGTTCAGAAATTTCTTTCCCTCTCTAGATGTTACTGTTCATGAGGATCAATGGGTTGGTGAGACAGTACTCCAATCAACATTTACCAGTCAGTTATTAAATCTTGGGAATTACTCATCTGTCCAGCCTGAAGAATGTAAGATACATTTTGAATGTATTAATTTCTTAGTAATTAAAGTACAGATAGTTCCCATCTTAAGATGTTTCAACTTATTGTTGACTTCATGATGGTGCAAAAGCAATACCCACACACTTTGGATTTTGGATGTTTGTCTTTTCTGGGCTAGTGATGTGTGCTATGATAATCTCTTACAATGCTGGGTAGTGGCAGCAAACTGCAGCTTCCAGTCAGCCAGCTGGTTAGGAGAGGGAAACAATTGAGACTTTGTAGCATGCTGTGTGTTGCTAAACTAGGATGTGCAGGAGGTTATGTGTATGAGGTACATTTTTACTTAGGATGTCTTCAATTTATGGTGGGATTTTGGAGTGTTACCCATTGTAAGTTGAGTAACATCTATAAATAAAGATTA
This sequence comes from Pedetes capensis, assembly GCA_007922755.1. NCBI lineage: Eukaryota > Metazoa > Chordata > Mammalia > Rodentia > Pedetidae > Pedetes > Pedetes capensis. Next base: position 34,655 of record VMDO01003335.1, on the reverse strand, counting down.
GAGTTAAAATGGTTCTGATATTTTCTAAGTAGTTATTTTCATTAGGAAGAATGAAAATGGAATTTTTAAAAATGAAATTGTACACTGTAAGATACTTATTTTAAAAAGTATTACGGTTCATGTTTTATTTTTCTTATTCTTAGGGAGTCAGAATAATAGTGGTTCTTAAACTTTTAGGGAGTCAAAGACCTCTTTGAGATGCTGTGGACTACTTCTACAGAAAAACAGACTTACATAGCTAGAAAAATTTGCTTTTTATTGTAAACCACTGCCACAGACTTCTGAAGTTCACCTGTGCTGAGCCTCTGATTAAGAATACTTGAGGTAATCAAAAAGGCCTTAGTCTTGTAGTCAGACAGCTGTTTTTTGAATCTCTGTTCTTTTGTCTACCATTGCAAGGAAGAACTACCCTCCTCTGATGACCATCCTTTCCTTTTTAAAATAAGTTGTTGAATAGAGAAACTAGCAGCTGTGTTTTTCTCTAGGAAGTAGAAAAGAAAGTAAACAACAGTGGTGTAGATAGACCAGGATTTGAATCCTGACTCTCGTACTTCCAAAGTCTTTGTCATTAGGCAAGTTATTTAACCTCACTGTATTCCTGTCTCCTCACCTGTGAAATGGAAATAAAATACATACCTCATAGGGTTGTTGTGAAGACATATTGGGAAAATTAATGTAAGGCATTGAACTTGTACATGACATAACAACAACATGGTAAGATCAGTAGGAGAAGTAGGTTAGCACAGTGTATTGGATAGAATACCAAAATAGTGTAGTAGGAAAATGGGTAGGGAAATATTTTGATTATGCAAGGGCTAAGCTAGAATAACAGGAAAGTGATGTGACATGAGACTAATGTGCTGCCTATGCACTTAAGAAGGGAGGTTATGTGACATGTGGAAGGAAGAACATGGAATTCCAACCTTTGAATTCTCAAAGGCAGAGTAAGCAGAAGAGGATAGTAATTAGGACAACTGTGTTGGAAAAGATGAGGTTTCACTGTGTCCTAGAGTAATTTGTCAGCAGAAATCAGCACTGATACTGATAACATAATTAAAACCATTTTTCATGTATTCTATGTGTACTTATTATGTATTGACCTTATTTCAGGCATTGTGCTGTATTGTACACTAGGGGTACAATGGTGCCTGCCCTCATGGAGCCTACATTCTTGTGTGGAATACATACCAAAACAAAAACAAAACAAAAAAAGAATCAGACATAGAAATAGTATATATGCAGGTAATACTGAATGCTATGAAGGATACTAACAAAGGGCTAAGATACAGAATATTGTGGGTCTTGTTGGGAAGTGTTGGTCATGCAGGGGAATGAGAAAGTAAGTTATTACAGTTGTAGAATGTGAGAGATGAAGGGAGGCCAGTAAAAATGGAGAGAGATATTTGTAAATAGGCTTCATAGGATTTTCTGATCGTGTAGATTTGGGAATGAGGGAAAAGGAGCACTCTATTGCTGCTGAACTGGTTTAAGTAACTGGATAGCTTTTATTGGGAAAGATTGAGAGGGAACAGGTATATAGGTACAATTAAGTGTTGTGTTGTAGGCATTTAAATTTGAAATATCTTTGAGACATCCAAGTAGAGATGTCATAAAGGAATTGGAGACAAAGTCTAAGACTCAGAGGACAGGTTGGCTTGTTTATTTATTTATTTATTTATTTATTTATTTATATATTTGAGACAGGGCCTCTCTGTGTAGCCCAGGCTTTCCTGGAGCTCACTACATAGTCTGGCCTTGAACTCATGTCAATCCTCCTGCTTCAGCTTCTCTGAGTGCTGGGATTACAGATGTGTATCACCATACCCAGGTCTAGAGAACAAGTTTAAAATTAGGACACAAATTTTAAAGGTATTACCATACAGATAACATTAATTTGTTTAAAAAAGTATTATTGTGAAATTACAGACTCACAAGGAATTATAAAAATAGTGCATAAAGTTCCATGAACCCTTCTTCACCCAGCTCCTACCAATGGTAACATGTTGTATAACTTTACTATAATATCAACAACAAGAAATCAGCATTAGTGTAATACTATACTAGACTATAGACTTGATTCAGTTTTTATATGCACTTACCTTTGTGTGTGTGTATGTGTATGGTTCTGGGCAGCTTGAGTCCTTGTATAAATTTGTATTATCACCACAGTCTAAGTACTGAATGGTTCCATCACCGAAAAGGAACTCCCTTTTCTGTCTCTTTATAGTTGCATCCCCGACCCCAGCAATCTACATCCCTGTTCTTGTTAATTTGTTCTCTATCTCAGCAGTTTTGGGAAAGGGTACTGGGGGATGTTGAACCCAGGGTCTTGTGCATATATGGTAAGTGCTCTACTTCTGAGCTGCACCCCCATCCCCTTTTGTATTTTTTTTATCTTGAGACAAGGTCTCACTGAGTTATGCAGGCTAAGTCTGACTGCGAACTTGAGATCCTCCTACCTCATCTTCCCAGAGTCACTGGGACCACACCCAGCGCATCCCAACAGTTTTGAGAATGTTGCATATATTGTGTCATGTTACAAAAATATCGTCTTTCGAGATTTGCTTTTTTCACTAACTGTGATGCCCAGAGAGCCATCTAAGTTGTTATATTTATCAATAATTATTTCCTTTTAGTGTTGAGTGTTATTGTTATATGGATATACCATTGTTTGATTTATCATTCACCTAGTGAAAAACATTTGAGTTGTTTCCCAATTTGGGTTGTTAAGAATAAAGCAATAATGAAGCTGTGTGTGGTAGCTCATGCCTGTAATTCTAGCAACTCATGAGGCAGAGACAAGAGGATCATAGGTTTGAGGGCAGAGGCAGCCTACATAACTTAGAAAGACCCTGTTTCAAGATGTATTTGCAAAGTATGTGCAAGGTGCCTGGGTTCAATCCTCGAGTATCATAAAAATTTGAGTACAGGTTTTTGTGTGAACCATAAATTTTCATTTCTCTGGCATAAATTAAGTACATACTTTGTGGATTTTCTTTTTCTTATTTTCTCTCTTCTATTCTCTTTTCTCTTCTTTCTTTTCTTTCTCAGGATCTTGTGGCCCATGCTGATCTGTAACTTGCTATTTAGACCAAGCTGGCCTTGAACTCATTGCAGATTCTCCTGCCTCTGCCTCCTGCTATGCTTGGTTCCATAGTTTTATAAGAAACTACCAACTATTTTCTATTGGGTCTATACTATTTAAAATTCTTACCATAGCCTGGGGATGTAGCTCAGTGGTAAAGTGCTTGCCTAGCATGTGCAAAGCCCTGTGTTCAATCCTCAGCATCTACAAATAAGTAAATAAGTAAATAAATAAGCATGTAAGCAATGTGCAATGGCATATGCCTAAAGTCCCAGCTACTCAGGAAGCTGAGGCAAGAAGATCACAAGTTCAAGGCCAGCCTGGGCAACATAGTGAGGCCCTATAGCAAAAATAAATAAGATCAGGCTGAGACCATAGCTAGATGGTAGAGCATATACCTGGCATGCATAAGCCTCTGGGTTCGAATCTCAACACTGCAAAAATAAAATAATTAAAATAAAATAAAATAAAATTCTTACCAGTAATGTATCTTCCAGTTTCTTTATTTCCTTGTCAGTTTTTGGTGTTCTTCTGTTTCTTAATATTGCTCAAAATCCAGAGGAAGGACAAGGCTGATAAATTTGACTACAGAGAAATAAAATTTTGCATGACCCAAACTACCATTAAGTCAAAAGACAACTGACAAATTTGAAGAAAATATTTGCAATATATAGCTTAGACAAAAGACTAATATTACTAATAAAAACTGTAAAAAATTGAGCGATAAAGCACCTGAAAGGAATAGGAAAATGAGGAAAAGAACAATCTAATTTCAAATAATAATTATAAATGGCCTTCAAACATAATTAGAGAATACAAATTAAAACTACTGGGAGATAAAATTTCTCACCTATCAGATTGACAAAATTAAAAAATATGGCAGTACATTTTGTTGGTGAGGCTGTGCAAAAACAGGGCCTCTTACATATTAGTGGTGGAAATGCAAATTGCTACAGCCCTTCTTGAGGGCTATTTGGCAATACCTACAAAATCATATGTGCATTTAGCTTTCAGCTGAGCAGTCCCACTTCTAGGAACCCACACTGAAGATATACCTCCAAAAATATGAAAACACATATGTACAAATTTATTCATTGTAAAACATTAGAAAAAACAGAAATGCTTAACATGGGAGAATGACTAAATTTTGGTACATTCATAGAGAGGAGTATTACACAGTGTAAAAAAAAGAATGAAAAAGAGTGGTTTCCAGGATGTACTGTTTCATGAAAAACGCAGAGCTCAGTAAAGTATATGTAGTATGCTTTCCTTCATGTAAGAATGAAGGGAGGAATAAGAAAATATAGATGGTTTTGCTTATTTGTGGAAAGAAAATGCAGGAGGGATAAACTAGAAACTAAAGAAATTGATGCCTTAGCAAGTGTGAGTCAGAAAGGGGTGGAAGGAAGAGAGGAGTGGGAACAGGGTAGCAGGGATGAGCAGAGAGTGAGTAGCAGGACCATAGTAATGTTTAGTATGCTCCCCAAATACACAGTCTTAACCAACTGAAATGCAGAGGAGGGGAATCCCAAATGTAATATAAACACGAGCAAATGAACTTAGTAGTGTTATAAATGAATAAAATAACTAACTAAGCAGGTTTGGGCCTGGTTGGTCCTTGGATAGGAACCCACCTGGGAATACCAGGTACTGTAAGGTTGGGAGAAGGACCCGGAGCCTGCTTCCAAAGTAATCAGCTGTTGAAAACTCTATGAATAGCAGCGAAGCACTGACAGTAGTGCCAGGATGGCGCAGTGTCAGAGCATTTCTTTCTGTTGTACACAGAGTTGCTGTGTGTCAGACTGGCGGCACCTGGTTAGGTGACTGGCGGCACCTAACAACAACAACAACAACAACAATTCATAGAAATTGAAGGGAATTTCCTTTAACTTCATAAAGAGAAAATCCGGAACAGTTATCCAAATTGGAAAAATTTGAAGCTTTGATTTTAAAATTCAAGCATGATACTAAGATACTACTATTACTATTTTTATTTAACATCATATTAGGGATATTTACCAGTGTGATAAAACATGGGAAAAGATACATAATGATTAATCCCAGAAAGGATTGCTGGATGTAGTGGTGTGCACTTTCAATCCCAGAACACAGGAGGTTGAGGCTTGAGGATCACAAGTTCAGGGCCACCCTGGGCTTCATAGTGAGTTTGAGGCCAGCCTGGACTATATAGGAGACCCTGTCTCAAACAAAACAAACGAAACCAAACAAAAAACAAACAAAAAATATAGAAAGAGTCAAATAAAACTGTGTTTATTTATAGAGGATATGATAGTTTACATAGGACCTCTAAAAACTACCAGCAAGTTAGTAAAAATAATTTAAACCTTAGTCGGGTAGCCAGATGGAAAATAAATATATGAAAGCCAATTGTATTTTCTAGAGTGGGACAACTAATAAGAGAGAAAGCACTGGGCTGGGGATGAAGCATTGGTAGAGTGCAAGCCTAGCATGTACAAGACCATGGGTTCAATCTTCAACAGTGCCAAAAGAAAAAAACGGCACTATTTACAAAATTATCATATGGTGCTAAATATACAGTAATCTAAAACACATATGTAAGACCTTAAAAAGACAAAATTTAAAAATTAAGAGAAATTAAAAATTAAATCAATATATACCTTGTTCATTGATTGATTTAACATCATGATAACTTTGGTTTTCCTCTGGTTGATTGATACAATTAAGTGCATATTCAATGAAAATCTCAATAGGATCTTTATGAAATTTGACTGATTATCTGATATTTATATGGAAGAATAAATGGTCAGAACTAGCTAGGACATTTAAAAGAGAAATATGTTATTAGGTGCTGTCGAGTTGGTGTACAATGCATAGCAATTCTATGTACAACAAGTGAAACAATAGTTACTGCTTCTCTGCTACCCATAGGGTTTTCAATGGCTGATTGTTTTTTGCCAGTGGGTTGCTAGGTCCTTTTCCCAAGCCTACAGTACCTGGTGTTCCCAGATGGTCTCCCATCCAAGTACTAACCAGGCCTGACCCTGCTTAGCTCCAAGATCTGACAGGATTGGACATCACGGTGGTGCAGCTTCAGGCAAAAAGAAACATAGGAAAGAATAATTTGTCCTATCAGGTTTTAGTTTGAATCTATAGTAATTAATGCGATCTGGTTTTGGCCATTTAAAATCAGTCATCTTTTTCAGTTTTGGGATTCTTTCTTTTCTTCTTTTTCTCCTTCTTAGGCAGGGTCTCATGTAGTCCTGGTGAGTCTTAAACTCACAATCTTCCTGCCTCTGGAGGCCTCCCAAGTGCTGGGATTACAGGCATGTTTGATTTAGGAAGTGGTTATTAGTTAACACTTTGATTTTTTATTTTGTTTTGGGTTTTGGTTTTTTGAGACAGAATCTCATTTTGTAGCTGAGGCTGACATTGGACTCACTATGTAGCCCAGGCTAGCCTCAAACTCACGGCAATCCTCCTGTCTCAGACTCCCAAGTGCTAGGATTATAGGAATGTGCTACCATGCCTGGCTCTCAGTTAATAATTTGAGACTGTTGCAGTTGTTTTTCTTCTGAAAGAATAAGTCAGTTTTCCTCCTACTTAAGACATGGAGGCAAGAGGATCGGAAATTTGAGGCCAACCTTAACTACATAGTGAGGCCCCATCTGAAAACACCAAGGGCTATTGTATATAGTTAGGAGGCAGAGTGCTTGCCTAGCATCCACAAGATTCTGGGTTTGATCCCCAATGCCTTTTTTTAAGTGGTTAGCTAGAGTTTTCACATAGTTATATTCATGAGTGTATCCTTAACTTCTCAACAGTATATTGTATTATTAGAAGAGACTTCTGTTCTTTTCTTATTAAAGTGATGTTACATATTTTACAAACTGAATCCTGATGACAGGCTACTAATTTATCTTAAGTCTTATTAAATGTACTATTCAAAGGCTAATGCAGTGTTCCCATGAGGTAGACTGTTTTATTTGGAAATGAGTAATCTTAATGACAGAGGTTTCATTTATCAGGTTCTAAAAACCTCAAAACATTTTTGTTCATCGTCTCAGCTGTGTTAGAACTCTTAATGTCAACTATAATCTTTTCTTTCTTTCTTTCTTTCTTTCTTTTTTTTTTTTTTTGTGTTTGTTTTTGAGACAAGGTCTCATTGTTTACCACAGGCTGTCCTAGAACTTGCTGTGTAGACTAGGCTGGCCTTGAACTCATGTTGATACTCCTGCCTCAACCTCCTGAGTGCTGGAATAATAGGCATGCACCAACCACACCTGGCCCAGAATTATCTTAACATTACTGTCATCATCTAATTGTTTTCTGGATTCTACCTTTGAACTATTTGGCAAATGGATCACCTTTTTTCCCTTTGGGAAGCTTGGTTGGTTTCCAACTACTCATCATCTCCTGCTAGATTTTCCCATTAATCTCAAAAATGTCCCTTTAACTCTTTTTTGTGAAAATCTGTTTTTCAACATGAGGGGGGGTCCATAAATTTGGATGGAAAAAAATTACATCTTTATTTTCATTAATTGCTAACTGAAATTGAGAATTTCATTCCATTATAAACAAGGCAACAGTCCACAGTAATAATAGTATTAAATCACATATATTTTCATAGCACAGTATAGTTGTTGAGGATAACTTTAGTATCATTAGTGCACATTATTAGTTTGAAATTGCAGTGTTGTTCTTGTTAGGTGCTGTCTCCTAATGTATTAGTGAGGGCTAAGTTCAGTTGGTAGAGTGCTACTCCACACTCTCTGAGGACCCAGGTTTGATACTCAGTACCACAAAACAGGAGAAGGATGTGGCAATCCACTCTTGAAGCAATCTCAAAAACTACTGAAAACTCTATGAGGGTCACTGTGAGTCAGATGTGATTCGACAGCACCTGACAACAACAATAATAGTAAGGCACATAACTTATCTATTTAAGTCTTTTGATTACTATATTTTCATATCATTGGCTTTATTTGCAATTCTAAGTACTTAGTTTTATGCATTTATAAATATTCTGTAATAAAATGTTCTAAAATGCCACTCCCAGATCCATTCATGATGGGTAGACAGAGTCCCCAAATGAGGAAGAGTATCTTTAATAAAGATATTGGAGGGAAAGTCCACCGGAAGGAGAAGAGTACCTTCTAGCCTCGGAGGGAAAGTCTTCTGAAAAGGGAATAGTACCTCCAAAAAAAAAAAGGTCTCTTCATGGAAAAGGACTTGGAGCCTCATCTTTTCTTTTTCTTAAATTTTAATTGGTCATATATAATCTTCTGGCTCTGTGGGCAGTGCTGATTCAGATTGGGAGTTGACAAGCCTCCTTAGCAGGCTTTCTTGAATGGGAAATTCTTGAGTGACTTCCAACAGCGTAAACTCCTTAAGTCAACATAAACAAAAGCCTTTGTACCAACAGCTCTATAGTAAACAAATCATTCTGATAAGATAAAGCATCCATTTGTCATAACAAATGGACTCAGTGGGGTGACACACAGGTAACAGTTAACTGCCCCTAATTCCTCCATAAAGTTAAGAATAGTTAATTGAATTAGACACAGGAGGTGTAGGTGCTCAGGTCATCTTGGTTTATCTCTTTGAAGTAAAACACAATTTGTCTCCTACTTTGATCACCACCTAACACTCGTGATAATTTAATCAAGTGATTGTTGAGAAAACCTTGATGTAATCCATCAATGCTACCAACTTCCTCGTTTTTTTTCTGACCTTGCATAAGATTTAGTGAATTGTAATTCTGTATAAAAAGGCTGGGCTATCTGGAAATAAACGGAACAAGGTCACATGCCTCTGAGCTGCTGTGTCTCTTACCCATCGCTGTCTCCTCATCTGCCTTTGGGAACCCCTGGATCTTAGACTACAGCTGGTCTGCGGCACTAAAATTTAACAATGAGAATAGTTGTATTACTTGGTAAAATACCGAAAAGGACTCATTGAACTATACTTTGAAAAGGTGGATTTTTTGTGTGCGAATTATTAACAGTATCTCAGTAAAGCTATTGTAGTAAATATTATTCTGGTAAGGGTTCATATGCTTCATCAGACTACTAAAAGTATCTGTGGATTACTAACCTTTTCTTTTTACATTGGAAATGCACCCAGCCCAATTTGTTGCCTGAAAAACCCTTAGACCTATTTCCAAAACTGAGCTCAAATAAGCCCTCTATGAAGCCTTTTCCAACTTTTCTAAGCAGTTCTTTTTCTATGTGTTCTTAGGCATGTGTACCTTCATAGCTCCCATACCCCCTCCCTCTCTCCTTGGTACTGGGGATCAAACAGGACCTCATTCATGCTAGGCAAGCACTCTACCACTGAGATTCATCCCTGCCCTTATCTACATCACTTCTCCCCTGCGTCCAATGTTTGTTATCTCTTTCTAGGTCAGTAACTCCTTCAGTGCTGAGTTGTGACATGATTTGCCTTCGTATCCTTAGTACCTGGTACAGCATGGCACATAGTAGATGATTCACTGAGCAGTGAGCCAATAGTGAGATATTAGTGTAGCAGATGTAGCACAGGAGGGTGAGCATGTTAATGGGAAGGAAAGAAGAAGAATAAGTCAGTTTATAAACTCTGCCTCTAAAAAATAACATGTGTTTTGCCAACATCTTATTTTGGTCATCTTTCAATTATATATGCAGACATATCTCCCTTTCCTTCAGAGAAGTTAAAATCTAGTCAGCAAAACTCATCAACCTGCACATTAAAATGTACATTTCATAGTTTGTAAAGTATACCCGAACAAAAAATGAGAAAAAAATTGAGACAGAAAGAGAAAATTATTTAAATGACATATGCATGAAGAATTAGATAACTGATCTTATAATCAAAGGAAGTATTACAGTAAAACATATGCTTAAGTGCCAAGTGAGATTAGAGATAAAAAAGCTTTTTGCATTCAGGGGAGGGAAGAATCCCTATGGGCCTAGATTAGTTGTTACGCTGTGTGGAATTTGGTTGGGAAGGAGGATGATGACAGCACTACAGACTCATGAAAGTAGTGAGGACAGTGGCCTAAATGTGGGAGAGGGTAGGACATGTTCGGGGAAAGAGCCTGTTAGGTGGCTTCAATATTTCACATGTGATGTGCTATAGGTCTTGTAAACGAAAAGCCATGGTCAAGATAGTTGGGAAAATGAGGATCAAATTAAATCCCAGGGATTGAAGAACCAATTAGATAGTATCAGGGTAGTAGAGGAGTTAAAGAAATAATGGAAAATTTGAACTTTGTTAATTAATGGAAAAATGATACTATTAACCAAAAGAGAAGGGAACAGCAAAATGTTTAGAGATGGCAAATAATTCTTTTCCCATTGCCTAAAAACATCCTTTATTTTTGCATCTAAACTGATTCAAGAATAAGCTACATTTTATAGAAATGAAGTCATGTTTTATATCTAATCCCACTTTACCACACTGAATACAGTTCTAAGAAAATACTTTGCTTTGTCAAGAAAATACAATGTTGCCATCCTTTGTCCATGTTTTTGTGTTTTTTCTTCCTTAGATTCCAGTATAGTTGGCAGTGTTTTACTTCAGGATTTACTGGCATATGTGTATTTAAAACATTCCTACCTCAAAGATCTTCCTCAGAGGCAGCTTCAGAGAGTGAACACCATAGAGTTTGTAGAATTGGAGCACCTGCAGCCCGATGTATTAGTCCATGCAGTACTAAGAGTGGTGGATGTGACCATACTGACAGGTAAACAGTTTGAATGCCTCTCTAATTTTATTTTTATTTATTTATATTTTTGTGGGGTTTTTTGAGACAGAATCTTACCATGTATCCCATGCTGACTTCTAACTCACCAATTCTTCCTCTTCCTCCCAAGTGCTGTGGAATTATAGGTTTGTGCTGTCATTCCAGGCACCTTTTTAATTTTAGATTGCAAAAAGATATGTGACCATCTGAGTACATCATTTAGTTCTCACTATGTATTTATCGCCTGCAGCTGTAGCCCTGTGGCATCAGATCCCATCAGATCTCGGAAGCTAAGCAGGGTAGGGCCTGGTTAGTACCTGGATGGGAGACCGCCTGGGAACACCAGAAGCTGTAGGCTTGGGAGAAGGACCTGGCAACCCCCTCCCAAAAATCAATCGGCCATTGAAAACCCTATGAACAGCAGAGAAGCACTGACAATAGTGTTTCCCCTGTTGTACAGAGGGTCGCTATGAGTCGGATACCGACTCGACGGCATCTAACAACAACAACATGTATTTATCATGAGACACAGTGTCAGTGGTGATAGAGTTATGCCAACTAGGATATTTCCTTTTCCAGAGGCATTATACAGTTATAGAGGACAGAAGCAAAGGAAAGTCATGTTAACAGTGGAACAGGCCCAAGGTCAACATTACCTGCTTGTATTATGGGGTCCTGGAGCAGCCTGGTACCCTCAACTTCAAAGGAAAAAAGGTAAATATACCAAAAAAGCATTTAATCTATTTATATTTCAGTAAATGATTAATGGTTATGAGGCTAAGATGAAGAAAATCTGAAGAGATCAAACAGCATTTGAAGTAGAAAGGCTTATGATTTAATATTCTGTAAGTTTCTGATTTTAATTTTATAGCTGTTATAGCAATTCAGTTAACTAAAAGTCCTCTATAAATAATGGTGAAAAAATAAAGGCTTAAAGTAATTCCCAGATATACTGCTTTACCTTTTTTAGTGAAGATCTTATTTCCTTCAAGTAATGCTCTTTAAAATTTAATACTGGAGAAGCTTCTACATTTGTTTTTTTCACCTAAAGTGCTCTGCTAAATAAGCTCCTCTCTGGTTAGAAAGCAGATGTTAGAGGAGTTACATTAACTCTTTCAAGTCACAATTACTATTTGATAAATTACTGTATTCCAAGTTTTTATTTTAATTGTTTTAAAAGTGAGGACTATAAGCCATGATAAAATGTTCATTTAAAATATGACTGAATGTTCCATTTTTCTTTAAAGCAGAGGTTAATAACTTATGGTATATTGAGTTAAATGTTGGTATATTGAGTTAAAAGTCTATCTTCCTTATGCTGTTGTGAGATCCTTTAGTTGTAACAATCAGAGATAGTTTAATTAGTGGTTTATGAGTTATTTTACCCTGAAAAATTAATTTAGAGATCGATTAAGTGTGTAACCCATTATTTTTTTTTTACCTGCAAGAGTTAATGTTTTTTTTCCAGACTTCTATCTACCAAATAGTTATCTGTAGGTAGGATCTGTTACATTGTCTCTTAATCATTAATAGCCTATAACTAGGACGTGAGGTAAGTCTGACTTTTGACTTTTATGTTAGGATCAAACAGGGACAGGTGTTTGTTCAGTTGAGAAATTTAACAAACATGTATTGATGATAGACTGAGCATGCCCGCTGACCACCGTAACTCAGCTGGGAACACGAGTGTAGAGCATGCTCAACAAAAATGTAGGTCAGAGGTAGAATGAAGCTGTAGCAAAGCAGATTGCTCCATGTATAATGTGAATATCATTTTAAAGTTAATAGTTATTTGGTAATAGAAGATTAATTACTATTATCTCTAGATAATTCTATGGTATTTAGGCTAATATTGAAAACTTATGAATCCAGGAATTAAGATGTAATTATCAGGCTGGGGATGTAGCTCAGATGTGAAGTGCTTACCTAACAAAGGCAAGGCCCTGGGCTCAAGCCCCAGTAAAAATGTTCTTTATTTATTAATTCAGCTTAAATTTACTTATACCATCATTTGTAAGTTTTAACATCCACTTCAGTACTGCAAGACAGTTATTTTTAATAGAAGATGCCTATTTTGTTTTTGTGATGTTGGGAATTAAACCCAGGATCTTGCATAAAAAATACCAGTTTTGAAGGATCACTTTAGTGAATCTACTTTCAGAAATTGTTAGTATTCTTTATATTCACTTAGTATTTCTTGAGGCCTTCTTTGCATTACTCTCTGTACTGGCTAATACTGGCTTGCTCCTAAGGGTAATAAACTCACATTTAGATACTATAATCAGAAATGATCACCACACAATCATTTTTGCATGCTGGAGATAATAGAATTGATGTTTTGGGGATGAATAAGAAATCCCACGGGAGAAGGACCTGGCAGCCCACTCAAAAAACAATCAGCCATTGAAAACCTTGTGAATAGCAGAAAAGTACTGACAATAGTCCTGGGCATGGCATAACATTGGGTAGTGTTTCATCTCTTGTACATAGGGTTGCTATGGGTCAGATCTGACTTGACGATGCCGAACAACAACAAACAAGAAAGTCCACATTCACATGCCTTTGAAATATGCACTGTGTATATATAGCAAGCATTGGTCACAATTTAGATCCTAATGAGGGTATACTAGGGACATACATTATACTTTTTGTTTGTTTATTTGTTTGGTTTTGGACAGGATCTCTCTGTGTAGACCAGGCTGGCCTTGAATTAGTGATCCCCCCCGCCCCCCGTTTCTCAGCTCCTCAAGTGTCAGGATTACAGGCGAATGCCACAGGCAAATTCCATTTCTTTTCTTTCTTTTTTTAAGACACATTTATTCAGCATCATGATCAGACTATGACATTTAGCAGTCAACAACATGAGTGCACACACAAAAAAAGAGTCTACGTTAAAACCCTTTGTTGGAATGCTTTATACTTTCCACAGAACAGAAATTAAAATACTT